>JAHWFP010265119.1:3471-14468 GCA_023313725.1 Lithobius niger
CCCCCCCGAAAAATATTTATTTACGCCACTGCACGAAGGCTTTCGTGGATTCAGAACACAAAGGCTCGTCCGCCGTTGCTGGTCTGTGAAGGGATGGGGTTTGGCGTTGTGAGGTTGTCCTCTATCATTGGGTGAAGGGTCTGGTTGGGTGCGACGAAGGCCACAAAGGCCTTCGTGGATTCAGAACACGCAGCCTCGTCCATCGTTAACTTGTTGAAGGATCAACTTAGCGGTGTCAGGCCATCTTTCTGTGTGAGGAGTGTTGGTTATCCGAGTGAGTGGTCTCTCACCACACAAGGATTGTTGTAGAGTGGTTGCCGGGAAAGATGGCTCCAAATGGTGCTAACGCCTTCCAAGTTGGGCATTGGGGAGCCAAAAGAACGAAAACCCGAAGGGTTTAGGGAAGGTCCAACAAGGCAAACGTCCCAGCGGCCCGGTCGTAGAAGACGCGGCTATGGCAATCATCCGAGTCTGGTGGTTGGTTAGCTTAAGGGAGAGGGGCGTGCTTGGAGAGAAGCGAGCAGACTATGGAACATGTTTCGATTCCCAGTTGAAGAAAGCAGGATGAGACCATGAAGCGAAGGGACGGGACGATGACATCGAAGGTGGAAACGAAGATCAGTTGGGATATCAGCAAGGCGATATCATGGGCCCAAGGAGGCTAACAAAGGCAAAGAACCGGAACAAGGATCCCCTCCCTCAACAAGAGGGTGATGAAACGAAGATGGGGCTGCATCATCCGATTTTCGCTTGCCAGCAGCAAGGAGTGGCCCGGGTTTCACTAGTTTCAAGGTTCATGACTCGCCAGCCAGGTGATCGTTTCGAAGGACACTCATAGTTTAGTTTAATACCGAGGAAACAAGCAAAGCCAGAGACTTGTAGCAGAGCCGGAGACATAGGGAATGGGCGTGCAAGATAAAATATCTGCAGTTAATTTTTTTTTTCCGAGGATGTGCTGCAGCTCAAAATCGTATCCATTCAGGTCTAATGCCCAACGTTGTATACGTGCAGCAGATATAGTTGGATACTTTGCTGACGAACACCCACAGTAAAGCTTAATTAGCGGTTTGCAATATGAACCTTCTTCCAAACAAATACTGGTGAAATCTCTTAACTCCAAAGACAATAGATAATGGCTCACGATCGAACTGAGCATAGTGAAGTTCGGCTTTGCTCAAGGCTCGTGAGACAAAAGCTATAGGCCTATCTTCTCCTGACGGCATTACATGTACCAGTGCAGCACCTACCCCTACCGGTAATGCGTCGCACACTAATTATAGGCAATGATGGGTCATAGTGTGCCAATACTTTTGAATCTAGAAAAGCATCCTTTGCTTTTTGAACAGGTTGAGAGCAATTTTCACTCCACTCCCAGGGTGTTTTAGGTGATTTTGTTGAGTGGAGACAGAATGTCGACTGGATGTGGTACAAACTTTCCATACTGGTTCATAAAACCAAGATATGATTTTAAGTCTGTAATATTTGTTGTCTCAGGCACTAATCGATAGCATCAAGCACCCCAGGCTGATTAGAGATTCCTGACTTGTCAAATTGAAACCCAAATAATCGATTTTACTTTGCAGCATGGCGCATACTTGGAGAAGATTGGCGTCCTGCTCCTTGCCTTTTCCACCCAACGAAATGGTTGGCCCGGAATATATTTATTTCATTCGCTTTTGGAAAATGTCCGCCTTCAAACCATACTCAATGCCAATTGCATTTCATTACACAACAATCTGGGTAAACGGGATGGAAAGCCAAATGGGCTCGAGTTGAGTTAAATAAATATGGATGCAAACCTATTCATATCGCCTCTTAGACTTAAATGTCAGACTGCCTGAGCGGGGAATTGAATCCACGACCTTTGAAACCAAAGGCGTAAGTCCTACTGCTGAGCCTTACGGCGTGTCAGTATGGCTCAGCGATAGGACTTGCGCCTTTGGTTTGAAAGGTCGTGGGTTTAGTTCCCTGCTCAGGCAGTCTGACATGTAAGTCCAAAGGCAACGTAAATAGGTTTGCATCCGTATTTATTTAACCCAACTCGAACCCATTTGGCTTTCCATCCTGTTTAATCATTTACTTCACGCTTTGTGTGTTCATTCTTTTTAACTTGGAGTGAGGAGCACAAGCAAGCGTCCCTACCCCGCTAGTGGCGATTGGAAGTCAATGTTTATATGTATACGTGTGGTTGTTAAATGCTGCCTATGGACGTTTCCTTTTAGGCCGTGTCAGTATGGCTCAGCGGTAGGACTTCTAGTTTCAAAGGTCGTGGGTTCAATTCCCCGCTCAGGCAGTCTGACATTTAAGTCTAGGAGGCGATATGAAGAGGTTTGCATCCGTATTTATTTAACTCAACTCGAACCCATTTGGCTTTCCATCCCGTTTACCCAGATTGTTGTGTAATGAAATGCAATTGGCATTGAGTATGGTTTCAAGGCGGACCAGGCTCAGGAGAATTTTCGTGAAAATTCGGAGGTATGCTATGAGCCGATCGGAGAGAGGGGCCATGTCACATCGGTTATGATATGTAGCATGGGGATAGAAGGTCTTGCCGTGGGCAGGAGGTAAAATGGTTGGTTTGTAGTGTTGGTTGCAAAACCATGAATGAGGTGTTCCCCCAAATGAGAATTGGTCAGACAATATAAGTTGGCCAATGGCCACATAGTGACACCAGTAGTGTTCCCAGGATGGTAGTTCTTATCGGAGGCAATTCAGCAAAGACATCTGGTATGGGACATATTGAGGAAAACACTGATGTGGTGGAACAGCACAAGTCAGTGGAATTATCCGGGGCTGAGAGGGTCTATTGAAGATTGATGTTATACATGCTCAGGTGCAGCTGCTGTAAAGATGTGTGACCGCTCTTATCTTGGGAAGGAGGAAAAGATGCTGAGCACGACAAAAATAACTTGAACACAGAGTACTCTGCAGATACCTATAGAGAAATCGCAAGGCAGAGAGAGTATTAGGCTAGCGTTTGTAACAGTCTCTTGAGTGTGTTCTCTGATTGTACAAGCAGGCAGAAGCAATGAAGAATATCGAGACCAAAGTGAGTTGAAGTTATGTCAAGCTGGTGAGGGAAAGTCCTTACCGTGGGTGTGGGATCCAGCTTTACATTTGGTACCCAACAGTGTGGGCGGACTTATGGCAGAACTGTTACATGTGACCGAAGAGGGGACAACAACATTGTGTGAAGACAAAGGAAATGTTGACGACTACATGATGGAACCCAAGCAGACACGCCAGAGTGGGAAAGTGTGGTAGAAGAACATGAAGCTGAACATGCCAGGCGTGTATGGCGATTGTCCTGCGGATCACAGGATTCTACCACTGGAAATGTTTAGCAGGTGTGGGGAGAACGAAATCGCGTTGCAGCAGCGAATGTGCCACTGCCTGATGGCATGCCACCGGACACAGAGGGTAAAAGTCAACACCAAGCCACGATAGGGGAGACTTTGCGCCCGGTCCCCATGCGCGACGACGTTATACAAGCCACTCCGCCTTTGATTCTTTTCTGGCGTTTCTTATGTGATGCATCCCTTCAGCTGGGCTTTTGGCTCACCCGTTATGTGATCACCAACACATATGATTCCTAACTGGACTGTATCACTGTGGGTTAACCCGGGACTTCTATTCCATGGGAAAAACTATGTGGCGGGCAATGTGGTAAGCCCGATCACCAAAATATATTCCACCCACAGTGACCGAGAGGATAGTGTGCCACGCCTACAACCGATCTGTCGGCCACTACACGAATCTCCTTCATTGCTACTGCCAGAAGTTACTCAGCTGATAATGCAACAGCAGCACAGCATGGTTAGTTGGCAAGTGCAGATGACACAGATAATGCAACACCGTCAACCAATACATGCCGGACATACTTTTCTACGTGTTACACATGCGCTGCCCTATAAGAATGGAGATAGGCGATTTCCTGCAACAAGAGAACATGACGATACGCCCACACTGGGACCGTGATTACTTAAAGACTGGAAGACAGTGCATGCAATAAATATTACCTGCATGGGATTGATTTTTTTTGGCAGTGACACGCTATTCAAGGAAAAGACAAAGAAATAGGAGGGTAGCAGTGAGAATGTAATCTTACATAACCTCAGCCATAGTGGTGGGCGGTGGGGGTCATAGGGGCAAGTGCCCCTTTCCAAGTAAGATGGAGACTTCGCGGGGAGATGTTCGTGCACTATTTCAACAGAGCCCTTGCGGTGGAGTATGCTAACGGATTTATTCCCTGCATAGCTTTCGACCTGTTTATTGATTTTCCTGTGCCTCCTCCCGAAGTGCGCTGCACTCCCTCGGATCCTATCATCGGTCGCAGATTACTTCCATTGTCCGTATTGCCTATACAATCAAATGAACAATATTGCTAGAATCAAAACATACTGCAAGATGCAAACGCCGCTTCTGTTGTTGCCACCAATGTAACAACTAGTATGTATAGTACTACGAAGATGACAACCCTAACGTCCACGAAAAGGTAAATTTTTCACAAATAATGCAAAAATTACGATGTCTTACATAGTATTTAATATTCCTTTTTCAAGCCTACATGTCGTAACTTCTGGTTGGAAGATGCATGGCTTACTTTGGTACTTACAAATTGGAATAATTAATGACTATACCACCAAATAAGGCGAATACCTCAAATTTTTGACAGAAATTTGTGCCCAAAGAACACAGAGGATTTCAATGACTTATCTACCGCAGTATCTGAGGTAGTGAACTCATTTATTAAAAGTGTTTATTCATAGTAAATGCAACACCAAAAGTGTCATGTAAAAGTCAATTACCGGTGAATTTTCAGTGGCTGATATCCCACTTTCTTCAGGCCAAGCCAGTTCATCTGGCTTACCTCAGTCTTTGGCGTCAGCCGTTTCTTCACAGTAACATGCCATCGTGTCTGTCGATTTGAGGGCGAATGTGAAATCGCCACAGAGTGTGCGTGCTCCTGTAGCTGTCATTACCTCTGTGCACCCCAATCGACCGGTGTGGGTGGGAAAATGCCATTTTTCTTAACAAATTCAAGAACTTCAAGCACCTTGTGTGAACCCTTTGTTCTCCCTATCGTTACATTCTTTAGCTTCTACAATTAAAGCTAACCAATTGATTACGTTGACTGGTGTGAACAAGTTATGGTTGAAAGCATTCTGTATTTTGAGAATAGTAGTGGATTTTATGTTACTTACCCCTATAACTATCTCAACACAAAACCTTTTACAATCTTTATTTGTAGGCTCTTTAAAAATGCTATTGGTGTCAATTTTCTCTAACTGATTCATGTACGCACTGATTCAAGACGCACTGAGAAAAAAAAGGAGCCCTAGCGAGAGGATTCTAATGAACGACTGTGTTTTGCGGCAGTAAACTCACTATTTAAAAACGAATGGTTATCTGCTATTAACATTAGTTAATCAGCTAGGTAAACACTAACCTAAGTTAGCAATTTAATTTTACGAAGAAAAAAAACTACTCAATCATCTGGGAAAATTTAAACCAAGTTAATGCAAATTAATACTTTCCCATCCATACACGTTGACTATTTGACTACAGAAATTTGCTAGTAATGCTTATCCTGAAATTAAATACTAACTACACATTTTCAACAGAACTGCTGCTCAATGCTAAGGAAAAGTGATTACATATGGACGATGTACCATCCATGTACAATCACTTTTCCTTAGCATTCAGCAACAGTGTTGTTGAGATATGCAGTTGGTGCATAATTTGGGGAAAAGCAGCACTGGCGAGACAAGGTTTAAGGTTTAATTTCTGTAGTCGAATAGTCAAAGTGTATGGATGGGAGAAGCATTACTTTGTGTCAACTTTGTTTAAAATTTTCCCAGATGATTGAGTAGTCTTTTTTTTTTCGTAAAAGTAAATTGCCAGGAGTTTGTTGTTTTGCCTTACTTCTGAATGTGGTTGCACATTGGAAGTAAAAGTTCAATCTGCTGTAGTCGTCACACATCGGCGTTGTGGCCTCAATGATCTAGACTTCTACGGCAGATGCCCAACTAACATCTATTGATATCTGGGCTGGACGTTTCAGACGTCGGATATCATCCGACATTGGCTGAATACTTTATGGATTTCGTTGAAAGGCTCACAAAGTTGCAAATAGGTTTTAGTGCAAGAAGTGGGCCTGCTAATACTGATGAATATTGGTTACCTGTTGTACGTGATTCCGGCTGAGATTCCGGACGAGATTAACACATCTAGGCGTTGATGGAACATCTACACATCTACTGCAAACATTGAAGCTTTTAGTTGCGGTTGCAGCTTTCTGCTTAGTCAGCTTGGCTCCACAGGACCAGTGGGCCGACACTTACAGTGGGCCACGCCAAGCGCTTTGTTCTTCCAAAATGAAGTAGTTACAAGCTCTCAAATCAATTAGTGCCTGATGAAGACAGACAAATATACTGTCTATTGAAAATTCGCAAGAATCTGGTGAGGATTCCTGTTATTTGAAATTGTGTGTTAAGTTTTCTGAGCTGACTGTTGATCCGCAGGACAGATGACCTTGAGGATATTTGGACTGTTGAGCTCTCTGCAGACATCTAGGCTAGCTTCTTGGCATCTAATATTGGCGATGGGCATCGGACATCTCGGCTGAAGCGTTGAACTTCGTCTTGGTTTTGGCTTCTTCTTAATGAAGGAGTCTGGCATGCGATACTACCGCATTCCCACCGCATGGGGCAAGGTAGCCTAATGGTTAGCACAACCACCTCACGTGCAAGAGGTTCGATCCTGTCCTCAGCCACCCCTGGCATTTTCAGGAAGAGAAGGGCCCTGTGACGCCTCGTGCTCATGTCGATTGTGGCATGTAAAAGACCCTATGAATATCTGATTGGAATTACCTAGGAAAATTGTCCCCTCGCCTTCTGGTGCCATGGCTTTGGCTGGGAGTCCATCAAACCTACAACATCCCCACCGTTGTGAGCCACTTTATTACTGAGCCCTATCTAAACTGCCTGTGGAACAATGACATTTTAACTGACAGCAAATCCTCCTTAGTGGTAGGCTGCCACCACTTGCCTACTGCAAACACTGACTTTAAATAAAGTGGGTTACTGAATAAGTCGACAAGGATTCAAAACCATTACGAACATAATTGTTTTCTATTAACAAGGCACACATTATTAAAATACAAAGTCAGCAATAATTGCAAGTTGTCTTTGAAAGTCCTAAATAAAAGGATGTGTCTTGAAAATTTTGAGTGCTAGTCTACTTTGGTTTTTTAATCTATTACTTACATTCATTTTAAAACCACATGCAAATCAAACTCGCAGCACAAATTACAGTCTGAAGTTGCACAGCAGGCGAATTTTCGGTGATATCACCAATAAAGTTATTCGTGAGTCTATCACCTTCTTTAGTGTTGTTAGTGGCCTGAAAAGCTGACAGACTCACCGAAAATTTGCCTGCCGTGCAACTTCCGACTGGAATTTGTGCTGCAATTTTGGTTTGCTTTAAGATGAATGTAAGTAATAGAAGGATGTGCGCCTATTCTACCATAAGAACTACTCAGCAGTTTAACAAGTTTAGTTTGGACTTACTTGCTTTACATAAAGTTATTTACACATTTAGATTAAATGCTATTTTTCTCTTTCTGTGTCTGGCGAGAAAAATAAAGAAATAAAATAGCCGAAGCTAATTTAAGCTGGGAGGTAAGAGACCAGTGGAACGCAAAACTACAGTGTTGTCACACCTCGCATTACTGTTCAGTGGTGTCGGACTTTAAGCTCTGTATGACTAAGCGTTTAACAATAAGATTTAAGTTTAAGTTAAAACCTTAAACTACATCCCAAGTTCTACCATACTTTACCACTGAAGGCAAACATACAATTCTGTCGTTCCCATTAGTTGGCAAGGCCACACCTATTCTAACTTACATGACAACGCGCATACATCATGGTGGTTAATTAGACCTTGAATACAAATTTACACTTGTTTATATACATACAAAATGGCTCCACTGGCACTAACCGCATACGCATAGGAGAGCTAGCCATTCTTGGATGGAGGAGTCTCCTCACACTTACTCTTTCGAACAACTGATTGGCTGCTAGACACAGCAATGCTATTTTGCACGCAAGCCTACTTTTCAAAACTAGTTTGTGTGGAGCAACAAGATGGCTGCCACTCAGCTGTAAATCAGCCTATGTAATCACACTCCAGTCCGCGCTTTGGACGAATGGGAGGAGTTAAATGCTCACTAGTGAAGATTGTTATTTGCCTACAGCAAACATTTAACGTTATTGAGCTATTGAGGCTATTGAGCTTCTTCTTATGAAGCGACTTGATCCCTTCTTGTGTACCAAGCTTCTCAGTTTGACTTTAAAGCAGGCTGCTCTACTACGGATGCCACTTTTCTTTACAAAGAATCCGTTAGGTATTACCTTGACAGGGGTAGTAAAGTGTACTCTGCTTCACTTGACTTTTCTAAAGCCTTTGATAGGGTTGATTTTCGCAAACTTTTTATTAAGCTCACCAATAGGGGTGCTCCTGCACATATGGTTAAGCTGATTGCTTTCTGGTATGTTAATCAGTCTGGTATGTTAATCAGTTTATTGATGATCTTTTATGTGATCTCAGCTTAGCTTTTCCGGGCTGCTGGATTAGTGGTGTTAATATCAACTGTATTGCATATGCAAATGACCTAATTGTGTTTGCGCCTACTAGAGTTGGGTTGCAAACCCTGCTTGACTTGTGCAGTAATTGGGCGAATAATAATTGTATGTTGTTCAATATCAAGAAATGCCTTTTTCTTGTACGTGGCTGCACTTCTAGAGATGTTGTTGCCCCTGTTTTTATGTGTGGAGATAGTCTCGTCAGAGTGTTTTCTTTTAAATATTTAGGTCACATTATTACTGAATCTCTTAATGACGACGCCGATATTGAGCGCTGCCAGCGTACTTCTTAAAAATGTTTTAATTGTTCATACCACAAGTTCAAGCAAGCATGTCGATGTCCATGTTTTCGCAAAGTTGTTTACATCATGCTGTGTGTTTTATGGTGATGCACTTTGGATTTCGCATACCAAGAAGGCTCTTGACACCCTTCGAACTTTCTATCTTTTTTGTTGTTTTGATTGTGAAAGTGTGCGGTAATTTTTTCCGGAATTTTTCCGAGTTTTGTTGAACCTTCTATCATAACTATGTTAAGAGGTTTCTAGGGGTGCCAAGATTTTCCTTGAGTCATGCAAGCTGTTTTGCTGCTGGGGTTGCTCCCTTTGAGGTGATGTTAGGTGGACCATTCATTAATTGGTATCACTCCATTTGTGTTAGTAACAATCCTTTAGTGGTTGCCCTTTTGTCATCTACTGCTGGTTCAGTAGGCTGCATCCAGAAATGCTTTTCTGTTACTTTGGAGGAACTTCTTCTTTCTACTGTGAATTAGGGTCTGTTCTCCAGGACTGACTTGAAAAGGTATCTGGGATGGTATTCGAGGCATCACTACGACACTCTGTTAATATGCTGGCCGCGTGTGGCTTTTTATGTATTCACTTTTTTTTTGTATCCTCAACTGGATGAATTAAAGCTTATTATTATTATTATTATTATTATTATTATTATTATTATTATTATTATAATCTAAGCTAAATAAAGTTGACAGTTAATGTAAAGCTAGTTATGTAATAATGCCAGAAAAAAATATTTGCTGAAATTAAATGAGTTCTGCTTGGTTCCAACTGTAATTGAATATTTACGAGTTTACTGGGAACCAATTTAAAATAATATTATGAATAAATACAAACATTCTGAAAACATTGCCACAAGACTGACATTTTTGACAAAATAAAGCATTGAATTCTTAAACAATGAAAATAGAATATATAATTTTTATCGAGTAAAAGTAATACAAAATTAAGCAGAAATGGACAACCATCAAACGAACATAAAGATTTACACAAAAATTCATTACGCTTATTTTACACGATGAAGTAAAAGTTATTGATAGGCCTAAATTGGGCAGATTCTACCGCTAGCATAAGATGGGATCAACGTGTAAACTACCCGTGCAAGTATAAGAGCTTTACATAATTCAAAAAAAAATACATAAATGGGATCTTTATTTATTAAAACACAGGCAAACGCATAGCCTGGAAAAAGAGTGTTGTTTACAAAATATTTCATCCTTCAGAACTTAGGCCTAAAGCACAACCAATTAAAACTCAAGACAGTCCGTTTGGTTGTGCGTTTTTACGTGAGTATGAATACCACTTCTACCCAAAATTTCTCAGCTAAAAAAATCGATATTTACTGTGTTAGTCCTAAAGGATGACAGAAAAGATGATGTAAAACCAACCATTTACAAATTAAAGATCCAGGTTTGCCGATCGCAATAAACTCTTGAAAAATATTTTGGCATTGAGGCCTTTTAACTTTAATGATTTAAAGCTGTTTTAAATTTAAAGTTGGTTTGCGATTGTCACTGTCTTGAGTAACAAACGCGGTTCCTTCTGATAATGAACGATAAGTCTCTCAGGCAAAGAGTTTGACTTGGCTCCTCGCCCGAAGCTCTAGCGTGGATAGACGAGGGTGCTAGTGCATTGCAGGGTAAAGTGATTGACAGGTTAAGTGTCAATCCACTTTGTTGTTCCACAATTTCTTATTTTGAGAAGTAAGCATTCTTAAGAAATAGCATTGCGAAGACCTGCAGCCAATCAGATGGTTTGAAAGTGATGTAGTGAGGCTTCTCCTCCAAGCAAGATGGGCAGCTATCCTTGTGTCTTTAGGACCCGTGGGAAAAGTAAAAGTAAAAACGTAGAATTTTATTAATTTAATGTCTTATCAACCACCCTTGTATTGGGACGCTGTTGTCAGTTAGAATGGGGCCTGAAGCCTAGCCAAATAGCAGGGAAGCTTGAAGAAAGTCACGCTATGATATACCCAGTTTGCTAAAGCATGATGTTTAACATAGATTATAGTTAATAAAACTTACATTCTAACTAATGCTTCGCTTTATGCAAAGGGTGAGGA
>JAHWFP010265121.1:0-13343 GCA_023313725.1 Lithobius niger
TTTATCGGGCCATGCACTTCCTTGTTATTTCTTATTTCTTCTTGTAATTTTTAATTCTTTATTCTTCTCGGCTTTAAGTTCTTCCTGTTCCTTTGAGATAAACTCTACTGTCTGCACAATGTCTTGCACTTTCTGCTGCATACTAAGAATTTTATCATATTTTGTTAGTAGTAGATTCATTTTTGCATCCATCTTCACAAAAAGTTCCTTTAATGCTTATATTTCTTCATGATCATTTGTACTTTTTGTTGCATTCAGTGATTTTGGATCAGTGGCTTTGTTTACATTCTTCTCTATATCTTGTGCTGATTGTGTTTCATTTTCCAAATCGTCCTTACCATACTCCTCATCTTCACTTTTTTCACCTTCTTTTTCAGATGTGTTCCTTTGCCTGCATTTTGCACATTTTCATTTGTCTTTATTTTTCCCTTTACATCTCCAGGTTGCAGCTGTTACTCCAGAACAACTGTCTTAATGATAGTTTGATTTGCAAAAATTGCAGAACACACAGTCATTTTGGGATTTCAGATTCTCTTCACAATATCCACATCTAATAGGCATATTCACTAGATTGTTTCAGAAGAAAAGTTTTGATCCGCTTCAAAAAGTTGAACTTTTTAAACGCTCATTTTTGGTTTTGATCCAGTTTCATTCCGGTTCCAAAAGTGGATATTTTCAAACGAACTCAAATTTTTGCTGAGTAATCTTCCCATTACAAAACCAATTCACTTAACCACAGTTTTTTTAATGAAATAGTCATGCAGGTTCTCTTTTTTAAGCACAAAGTGTTCTTGGGTTACTTATACTCACCCACTTCACCTTCAGCAGGAAATAAGTACTACCTTTACCTTCCAAAGATCTAAAAATCTGAGAGCCTTGTTGAGTTCACTTCTGACAGGGAAGCTGCCATGTTTTTTTGTTTGTTTTATTTAACAATAATAATAATAATAATTTTATTCAACTACAATTTACAAATGAGTTGCTCGAATCTGTTAAAAACAGCTTGTGTGAGAATTCAAAGACATCTTATTCATTTCTTTTAATATACTTTCACTCAACATTGCACAATGAGTTGCGTCAGTTTTTCTTATTTTACATCTTATTATATACAAAAAATAAATAAATAACAAATAAATAAATAATGGTTAATTTCACACAGTTTTACAAATATTTAGTATTGAACCTCTATTAGCCTAATTCATAATTCACATTTCTATTACCTGTTGATTTATAATAGCAATAAATATTTTATTACGATACTTTATTGACAATATTTCATTTATAGTATTAGTTTACAAATAATAATAATAATAACTTAGCCTTACCTTCCCCACTTCTACATCTTCTAGTCCACCACTGCCATCATCCTTTGCACGCATCCACTTTTCCAAAATGGCGTCTTCCTGGCGAAGGTCCTGTAGTGTTGTGTTCTGTGTTTTTTTTTTACTGTTTTACCTTTGAAAATGACGACAGGTTTTAATCTTCGAAATAGGAAATAGCCTACGCTTTTAAATGTCGTGCAATGCGTAGTGCTTCATGTGTTTTTATTTAAATATATTTTCTTTCCCTGCATCTTAGGGGCTGCAAAAGGGAGTGTGTTGTCAAGACTCTTCTTGACGGCGCTCCAGGCACTGGATGTGCGAAGCGAGGCCTTCAACTCTCAACTGAATGAATTTGGATTTCGTCTGTCTGTCGGTGTGTGTGTGTTTGTCTGTTGGGACACAATAACGTACGAAATTTGTTCTGATGCAGCTCAAATTTATTGAAAAGCTGGCTTTGGTACATGAAAGAAACGAGTTCTCGAATGGATTATTTGGCCGCTAAAAGTTAAGTGATTCTTAGAAGCGCACGCATGGTTTTTTTCTATGACGTTGTCCAAAAAAATCACGCATCAGCACTTTCCCTGCTCCCCTCTATTGCAGAGTATCGTCATGGCTTATTCAATTTTGGTTAGAATACGACCTATATTGGTTTATTGTTTTTACTGTGTATTAGTTGTATATTGTATGTTGTTGTTCGTGGACTACAAGTGTTTATTATACGGGATGTTATTGTACTTTGTTTTTAACGTAGGACCAATATAAGTGGCATGCCTTTTTGTACATCCTTTTTGCTAAGGCAAATAAATGATATCTTATCTTATCTTTCACCAAACAGTTCCTGGAGCCGATGACCACATTAGCTGTTTGCTCAATTTACATGATCGCCTCGAAACTAACCAGAAGGCCGCTCAGATGCATGTCACAACTAAAAACTTGGATATAAACAATTATTTTTATCAAATGTGCAACGTCTGCACGCTAATTTGGCATTAAGTTATAGTAATTGATTAGAATCTCACGTTTATCGATTTTTAACCCATGGTTGCGATGATTTGTCCAGCGAGACTATGCAAATATGTCGGGGGTCGAAGCCCCGAGACAGATTTGCATAGTTCGAGCCGGGCAGATCATCGCAGCTGTGGGTTAAAAATCTATTAACGTGATTTTCTAATCAATAAATAATTTATACCACGGTTGGGACGTCAAGCTAACTCGTATTTAATTAAGACGTGTTTGTGTTTTGCGAAAATTGCTTCAATCAGTATCTCGAAAAGAATGAAGGTCATCCCATTTTAGTTTGCGGAGGGGGAAGTGTGTGATAGACGGACGAGTCCTTTGGCTCAACTTTGTGGTGGGAGTGGGAGGGTGTTCACGCTGGTAGCTCGCTCGTGTTTATCGATGCTTTTTGGAGCGAATAATTCGATACGTGAGGCAGCTGGGATAAAATGACATTGCTGTAGATTCGGGATAGGTAAGTAATTCAGTTCGTGCGTTTGTAGTTTGAGAATTGTTTCAAATTACGGTAATAGACTAATAGGTGTATCGGTATGAATGAAAGTAATTCCATTTTAATTTCTCGACCCCCCCCCCCCCCCCCCCCGCTAGACTCAGACGGAGTCAAAAAACTTAGGTACAATTAGCAAGTATAAGATTTCATTCAGGACATCCTGGGAAGTTAAGTAATTCCTTTTGTACGATTCGGACACTGTTTTTGGTTGTTGGTGTTTGCGTTTCCGGCCGCGTGATCCGGAAGTGTCAAAAGTGTGGGTATTGGCAAAAGTGTAGGGCTGGTATTTAAAATAATAATAATTGTGCGAAATTATGAACTTATAAGCTGTCTTTACAATCGAGTCATTTCAACGAAATAATCGAGAAAGGTACCAGATTTTACGACCAATTAGGCCACTACACAACGAAAATGAATTCATCAGCAACAAAAATTTCAGTTGTACCTCTAACAAACTTAAATGCCCCCCTTACGAATCCAAGGGTGGGCCCGTGTGCCATTGGTACCCTGGCCACTCCGGGCTTGTCCAAGACCATCATGTAAACACGAATATCGAGAGGGGGTAGGGGAAACGTCTCATCATCCCTGAAGATGAGACGTTTTCAGAAATTCTAACTACTAAAAGCGTCATTTTTGAGGTCCAAAAATTTGGTGAGTGGTTTTTCCGTGATCAGCCCTAAATAATGTACAACCTACCCCTCGAGAGGAACTGATGGCTCTTCCTAAGGCTCCAAAATTTATAATAAAAACAAACTAGACTTGCTTGGAAACGATATTTTTATTCCAGTAACGTCGCCTAGACGTGTCACACGTAATAATAGCACCTTTGTTTGGGTTTTTGATGCACGTAATCGTTGAGATGCTTTCCACACTTTAAAAGAAAAAAGAGGAAACATCTTTAATTTAAAAGGCGTTGGTGGGTGTGTCATTCCCGCGCTGAAACAATAGGCCATCTTATCACCTGACTCCCTGATCAGCACGAGCCAAGCCATTGTCCCTGGCCCGTGATTCACCTGGCGGACCAAGAAGCGCTTGGCGCGAAACAAGAGACGATTTGCCTTTGTAGCTTGGACGGACGGACACGTAATTGGACCATGCGATGACCCATCGTGGACCGTCGAGCAAGGTGGGGCGAGGGAGAACTGGGGGGAAATTGGGATTGAAGTTGGGATTGGGATTGAAGATTTCAAGAGAGGAGGGGGATAGAGTCATATTAAAGAGCGTCAGCCATGCAACATCGGGAGGCAAATTCGAGCTGAGCTTTCGCCAGAAGATTAGTAATAGCGTTATTTTATGAATTGAATTCCACGTACAGGTAACGTGTTTATGAATTTACGTTTTCTTTTTTTTTTATTGTTTCATTGCCTATATACATTTCGGATTTAATTTACACGACCGGCAGGCCGTGTATATTAGAGTTCCTTTGCGCACGAGAATTTTCAAAAATTGGACCAGAGGCGAAGGAGGCGGAGCGGCTAACAATATGAAAATGTCACAATGCTGCAACGTGCAACAATGGTACAATAAAGAGACGAGGTGCACAAGATGGATTAGAACTAACTTGAACAAGACGCAACAATGCTTGGGCACGGGGAAAGTAACATTGTCGTCGTATCTTATTCGAGTTAGCATTGTCGGCCTTCCAGATCTACCCAAAGTGAAACGGTCCCGGTGTTCGCTTAAATCTTCAAGATTTACTAAACCGTAAAGCGTCTTTAATTTTGCGGCCTGGGCAACCAAAACGACTGAATGACTTATTTAGTTCTTCAATGCGGGCTTCGGGAAGCCAGTTGAATTGTTTCCGCGATTGGTTTTGCCACGATATTGCATCTGTCTGCAACAATGCAAAGCCAACTGCCCATCAAGATGATACAGGCTAAATCTAGACACACGCTAGTGCGTTGCCATTAAATAATAGACATAGGACGAAGCTTGGGCGGAACATGAACCTAATTATACGCATTTCTAATGCTCAGTTTTTTCGCAAAGAAAATTGAGAGTACAGTGTACATACTGTACAAATGATAGACCAGGCCGTAGTAATTACAACAAAATGGAAGCGAAAAAAGCCAACAAATTAACTGAACAAAAAACGGCTTCGCTGTTTAAAAAAAAAAAACATTAGAGCTCGTATCCCCTTACTCACAGCCGTGAAGGTACACGAAAAAAAACAGATTAGAGTTCACTCAAACGCAACGAACTGTAATTTGAACTCCAATTCGCAAAACGTAAACCCAAAAACACACACAAAATAAACTCCATAAACAGCAAAACCCTACAAAATTGAAAGATGAAAATGCATACACAAAATGAAGACGTAATTACTCAAACGAACTAGAAATAACCACCTCAAACGACATTCAAACACAAACACAGGCAAAAAACTGCCCTAGGAGTCTGCTTGTTTCACAATAAATGCACTCAAAATACACATAGCCTATACCCACTCACACGAAACAGCTGGTATAGGAGTTAAAATTATAGTTCGTTGCGTTCGAGTGAACTCTAATCCGTTTTTATTCGTTTACCTTCACGGCTGTGAGTATGGGGATACGAGCTCTAATGCCGTTTTTTGTTCACTTAATTAGATTTAATTTGATTTAATTTGAGTAGAACGACTCCGTCCAATGGCCCATCCAGGAGAAGAGAACCCCACCCCACCCCCCACCCACATCCAACCACCAAAGTTACGACTGAAATTTCGCGAAAAATATACAAATAAGACATTGATTGCAACTGAAAAAATTCAAGAAATTGGCTTTTTAAACGTTTTTCAAAGGCACGAAAATTGCTCAAAATGAAACCATACTGCACAAACATTATTATTATAGTAAACGAAGCTAACAATCAGCATCAAAGACTGGCCTTGTGAAGAAACAAGATACACTCATCTGCGAGAGATGAAAGAAAAGACAACTGCCCAGACCAGGACTCGACCCCAAGACATCCCTCTTACTAGCCGGGCACTCTGACCACTGCGCTACTGGGGCGGATACTGGCTATAGACTCCAGCCGAGCTAAGAATCTGTTCAGTCTTTCTCAGTGATGACCTAGAGGTCACAAACATACACAAGGAGGGAAAGCAACATTTCTTCTTGGCCTCCACATTAGAAATAATACAAGTAATAAATAAAGAAGATCACAAGGTAAAGGGTCTTTCTTTCTCACATTAGTGTATCTTGTTTCCATCAAGGCCAGTCTTTGATGTAGACTGTTTACTTCGTTTACTCAATACCTTGTGATTTATTCTTTCAATATCCTATATTTCTGCTTGGATTTCTCCAGCTAAATTGTCCCTCTCGTCGTCTACAGTGGGATAGATATAACCCGTTTGGGTTTGGCTCCCTTAAGAACAAACAACGATAACACACATATTGTCAACACAATGATTGATACGCGACTTCTTGCTTCCATTTTATCATCTAATCTATTACTGATTTTTTTTTGTTTTTTTTTGCTGCGTGTAGTTTATTTTTCCGGAGATTTTTACCAGTATGAAGCACTGACTGACTGTTGTTACTACACACATCTACATTTCTGTAATCCTAAAGAGTATAACGCAAGCAATCGTGAAATGCGTAACCCGGTTCAAACAAGTGCCTCCCCCCCCCCCGGGGGGAGGGGACAACTGATCATTCATGTACAATTTGAATATTATAATTTTTTTTTTGCATTAATAAGAAAGGTGCAAAAAAATAAGCTGGGTAATGTCCAATGCAGCTCATCAAGGCCTGGCAGGACATATGATTCTTCTGCAAATTTGATTCTGCAAAAATGACCACAATGATTTCTGCGAGTTTGGAATTTCACTTTTGCAGAATCCATTTTCGCAGAATACTGCCCTCAAAATTTATATCTGTGATTTTTACCGAAAAAATGAATTATGCGAATTTGGAAGACAGTCAAACATGGTGGCAAAGCGCACAGCCGTCTATTAAAAATACACTAGCTCGAGGCGCTTCCCCGGTGGATTTCTGCTATACACCTGAAACGCTGAAGACTGAGAAGCGCCTCAAGCTAGTGTATTTTTAATACATCTGCGTGAATTTGAAGCGTTTTCCCGTTTATTAGAAATGAAATTTTCATAGGAAATTCATTTGAATTTTTTTTTTAAATGTTTCTTTGAAACAAGTGCCTTAGTGCGTGTGCGGGGGGGGGGGAGTCGGGTTAAGTCCTGTAGGCTAGAGAAAACGGCGTGAATTTGAAAAGTTTTCTGCAACTTAGGGATGATTATTCGTCCGAAATTTGCGTGCAAATAAATCTCAAGTTTAAAAATAATTTTTAACAAGGCAGGGCCTCCCATAGTTAGAGCCTCCCGGGGACCCCCGCGTTCACGGGCGGGCCAATCCGACACTGACAGCTGGTATAATTTGGTCAAGATTTCAATAATAATGTGCCTCGAGTGTGGGCCAGCAAGCGGTTAAATACTTACAGTTATAGCCCATCACGTAGTCGACGTTTTTCCTGTGTTTTGTTCACAGCAATACAAGAACCCGAAACCAGTTCCGAACAATCACTTAATAGCTCTCGCGCTGATCTCGCGCATGAATATCCCACCTGTTTGGGCAAGGGTTATACTTTTACACCAGGTCATCCCTCGTCAGGTTTCCCCAAAATATGCTCAACGGTGCAGTAATATTACATCCAAGTCTAAGAATATGCTATTAAGGGCGGTGGCCTAGTTGGCGCACAAGCCAACCTGCTACAAATGGAAATAAGCCATTCTCGAAAATCATACACTATAGAAACCACGTAGTACGGTAAACCGTACTTCCGTTATGATACTTCCAGTTTACCTTCAGCTCATCATTACAGCGACTTGCATTTATTAATCAATGTAATTTGGCAGTTATATTTAAAATTTGTGGCATTATAATTTGTAGATAAATAAGTCTGATAAATCAGAGGAACACTTACTTTTTTCCCATTTGGGACGCGCCTTAGCGCTCTTGCATCCGTTCAAATCCCCGTAACATAATAATTATGCTGAAGACCTTTTCTTTACCACCTCCTCCCCCCTCCCACATACTCCCTCAAGACTTCCCTGTTCTTCTAAATATGCGTAAGTCTAGCTTGGATATTCAATTTTCTGTATTTGGGTTGGATAGGCCCCATCAGTGTTTAGCTTGCCTTGTTCGTCTTTCTGCTTCTTATTTCAGTGTTGTAATTTTTATTATGGTTGCTTTTGATTTCTTTTGATTGGCGAGTATAAGGGCGCGTTTATGCAATGAGACCTTCTCGCTCGCCGAACGCTATTTGCTAGGCAACCATTATTTATTTACTATTACTTTCCCATTTCTATTAAATGAATGTGGTGGGGGTGGTAATACATAAACAATTAAATGTATTATAAATAACACGGCTAAAAAACAAAGTGCAATAGTAATTTTAAACATTGCTACAACATTGTGGTCATTTCACGCTATTTCCATAATTTGCTATTCTCGCTCATAGAACAGCTTCTGGCAGTGATCAAACGACGGTAGTAAAAAAAAAGCTTCTCGCAGCGAGTAAGCAAAATCCAACATGGCGTCCATTCCGGGGTTATCGAATCGAAGACAAAAACCATCAAATGCCGGCATTCAGAAATCACTTCGTCGTCTTGTGCGGCAGTAAAAATTGTTTTCTTGTTGTCATAAATCGACGTTGTCATGCAGCACGCATCGTACGTCGTGTCGCGAGGCACGCGGAGAAGAACTGCGTCCGCGTTGTTGCCATGGTTATTACGTATAGACAACTCGAAAGCCGAATTCTCCGGTAAAGGCGAGAAGCAGCCGTCAGATTTAGCATTCACAAAGTAAAAAGCTTGTGAGCGATAAAATTGTTGTTGCGTAAACCTGCTCTAAGGCTACGAAACGACGACATATACCTTTGTTGCCCTGTTGACGTTTATTGCGGTGTAACTGGTAACCTAATTCTTTTTGACACACTGACCACACGTTCTGCTCCCAATCGCCCATCCCAGAGGAGATCCAAATGCGGTAATCCGGTAATGACCCAACTTAATCTTCGTGTGATCTCTTCTGATCCTCAAGTTGATCGGAAGGGCTATTCTGGCGAGCAAACAGAGACCCTGCCCACTGCAAGGTCAGACTGGCAATAGTGATCTAACGATCAGTGATCCAAACTGGCCTTGGAGGTCGCTTTGAACGTCATCCAAAATGTATCATGTAAATTATGCAAGATAGAGGGATAAAGTAAATTTGTGTAGGGACATAAAAGTAAGCCCACTCGGGAAGCAGAACAGAACTGCGACATAAACGTGGGCGATAATAAGGCAAAACAATGTGTGCAGTGCAGGAAAGCCATCCAAGAGGCAGTGGTAAATGTTTGTTAACTGCGCTGAAAGAAATATGGAAGAGGGTGCTCATCCCTGCGTAATAAATCCCTGCGTAGTCGCCGACAACCCTTAGAAGGCTTTCCTGCATTGCACACATTGTTTTGCCCATATTTCCCTTGAAATCGTCCTCTATGGTCAGTTTGTTATTGGGTTTCATAATCATCTTCGCGATAGCTAACTCTGCGCAACCTATATTCGCTCGACTGCTATTTATTTTGCACTGGACGTGACTTTAGAGACATAGGCTACCACGGACAAAACATGGGCAATATTCGCAGCTTTGTTGACCTTAAAAGCATACATTAGACATAATATATCTCCAGATTGATGTGCAGTCACAAATTGCATCCCAGTGGTGCGACCAAACGCGCGCCACCACTTACCACCAAACAGGGGCGTCTATCCCCCCCTAACACAATGAGGCATTCCCCCCCAACTAAAATTATGTTCCCCCCCTCCGGTAAAAATTGTAACTCTGAGGCAATTTCCCCCAACTAAAAATTATTATGTCCCCCCTCCCCATTGGCGGATCTAGGATTACCTTAAAGGGGGTGCTGTTGCTTGCCATTGCAACGCCAACTAGGGGTCTGGGGAGCATTGCTAGCTTCCCTAAAACCTTGACATATTTAGTCTTTTTTACTGCTTTTCTGGCTTCTGGAGGACCTGCTTGTAGACAAGTTTAGGCCATAAACTACTATGTCAAAATATTTATTCATTAGCCCCCAACCCCTAACGAACATGGGAACGAACTACTCCATACCGACTTTTCACAATGACATCTGAATACTGCCTAACTAGCTATACACTTTTATCAGCTGCTGGTTTAATGGCGTTTGAATTCCATTCAATGCCTTCTTGTGCCCAAAAATTAACTTTTGAAAACAGATTTTTATTAAATTTATTTTTAGAGCTGAGGGTGGGGGGGGGGCACCCAGTGCACCCACCTAAATCTGCCACTGCTCCCCTCCCACCCCCTAATGGTAAAAACTGTAACTCTAATTCTTTACTAATTCTAATGACTGATTTATTACATTGAGACTTCACATCAATTTCTTACGGAACTCCTTTGAGTACATCGCAAATTTGTTTATAATTAAGTCGACACTTAATTCAGCAGCAATATCCTGTCACATTGCAGGCCGATAACCTTTTTTACTGCTACTGTGCAAAGAACGAACACGCTCGCCCTATGTTTATTACTGCCGTGAAAAGAATGAACATGCTCGTATTAATTTTCTATATTTAGACCAATTCTCATAATGACTGCCTATCCCTGTCCCCATCCCCGCTAAGCTACATAGGCATCAATCCTGAGGAGTGGAGGAAGAGGAGTTACAACCCAAATTACAACTCCCGTGCCGTCCCCCACGTTTTCAAGCCGAGAAGTTCGCTCCTCACGAAACATGAGAGTTTGAATCTACCCCAAAACAAAACTTGTTAAGGATTCCCGCCAAGCTTTTCGGCCGTGCGAAGTCATAAAATCAAACGCCAAGCTCTTTCGCCAAGCTAATCCCACCGAGTAATAGTTCGGAGGTCAAATGAAATGTATGAAAATTGCTTACAGTGCAATTTTCAATTATTTCATTTAACGTTTGAAGTATTAGTCGGTGGGATTAGCTTGGCGGAAGAGCTTGGCTTTTGATTTTACGACTTTACACGACCGAAAAGCTTGGCGGGAATCCTTAACAAGTTTTGTTTTGGGGTAGATATCAGTAATTTTTGGTCCAAGTTGATGAAATCCATTTTGAAATGCCAATCTAGTTTTCTGGTCCATTTCTTTTTCTTCTTTTTTATGGTTTCGTTAGATTTTGAGGACAGCAGTCACCTTTTTTCATTTGATTAGCATTTTTATTAGTATTGCAGTATCTCCTTGCAAACGCATTAAGTTCTTTAATTGTCAGTTTGGCATTGTTGCATAAAAACAATGTTTAAAACAATGTAAAACAATCAATTCGAACCTTTGTCGCTCCTTAACCCCTGAATCACTTGATCAATTAGAAAGGTCCATATGAAAAGGGTACATCTCCAGAGCAATACCTGTAAAATGAGCTAAGAACCTGTTTTATTTACCGCATGGAAGAATTTATTTTCGTGATACAAAAAAAAAAAGCGTTAGTAGTAATTAGGCAAATATCAACGTTATTCACGTGGTTTTTTCAACAAGAAAACGTTTAGCTATGGGTCTAACAGTGACTTTTATGTTGTCAGGCGTAATGAAGTCTCCCAATCAAACAAGTTTCAGCCTTTTCTGTCTCATTGTTATTTATCCTCACATGCCTGAAAACAGCCAAACTCCCTTTGCTGTAAACGTGTCTAGTGGTCGCCATGCTCATATATACATATTATCTGGATGTTATCGTTTTATCTAGCGTGTGTCTTGAACAAAAAAAAATGTACTCTCATCTTTTCCCGTTGCGTAAATCAGTCCCAAACATAGGGTAGTAAAGAATTTAAGTAGCAAGGCAAGGTAGCTATTTTACCAGTATTTTTTTTTTTACCGTATTTGCTGCCTATCGGGGCTGTTGGCCCCTAAGCATCCTCTAAATATACTAGAAACTGATATATAAAGTTCCATCTTATTATTAAATTTTCGCTTTCTTGTGGTATATGATTTTATTACATTCAGTCAAGCTCACGCAAACTGTTAAAATGCTATTTTTCGGGAGCCAGCTTTCTAGCCTGGCTAAGTGGCCGACGCCAAGAGATGGTAGCCGTATTGGTCCACCGGCCCGGTTAAATGCCTGAGCCCGCCCTTTCCCCTCCCCCCCTTTTACAAAACTACGAGGGTTGTAATTTGGGAAGGGGGGAGGGACCGGGTGCAAGACTTCCATAAGAAGAATACCCCGACCTCCCCCACATTTTAAGAATTCATTCATTCACCCTGAAATACGAAATTTTGGTTGTCGGTTGGTTTTTGACTTGTCCCCTCCATAATTAGAAAATTCGAAACCCTTTAATACATCTTACCGGTAGCCTATCATTATTACAGTGTAATAATACGTAGTTTAATTAACAACGTATTCTTACCGTATGTCCGTGGCCCACCAGGGATAAGTGTGATGTTATCAGCACGCCAGTGCCAGTAGTACGCACTCGCAGAGACAAACGACAAAAAGCTGCAGCGGATTACATCAGTAGGCTTAATCCCGCGTAAAAAAACAATGAACTTGCTGTCACGTCGAGAGTTTGGTTAAGTCGTCACCGATATCGACTGCCCTCTAACGAGAGTGCATTGTTGACATCCTTTTTTTTTTTGCTTGTAGCTCGTCGTTGTAGTACCTAACCCCTTGTAGCAGGCATTGCCTGCAATGCACACGTTTTCTCACAGACTCGTTACGCTGCTTGCTTACACTAGGCAGCCGACATTCATTTAGCATCGAGGTGGAGGAAACGGGTAGGTGGGCGGTGGTGGTGGTGTGGAGGGGGGGGGGGAGGGGGTGAAGGGGAAAGTAAGATTCGGGAAGGAATATTACTTGTCGGTTACACTTACAATGTGTTCTACTGTTCTGCATGCCATCTCTTCTAAGGTAAATCGTTGCGGGCAAACTTAACAATTTTTTTGCCATTTTAGATAGTCTCCCCCCTAAAATTTCAATGAGGCATTTGTCTCATTCCCCCCAATAGATAGACGCCCCTGCCACCAAATATGGAGTCGTGACTGCAGTCGAGTCTGCCGATCATACCGATGACTACAGTAAGGCTTCCCTAGCCTTCCTTCCTGGACAAAGTCCGCTAGGATCCACTCAACCATCGTAACTAACATATCTGTTGCTATCCTAACGTTGTCTATATTCGCTGCCACCACTACGAAGACTGAGGACTGCCGCCATCTTACATCTTGTAGAAAATCCTTTTTTTTTTCGGTTGTTCTCCTACTGTGATGTGTGCCTTGTGCGCACAGACGCTCGGAGATTGGAGACCTAGATCAAAGACCCACGTTCGTGACTCTCAGTGGACCGCAGCCTGCTGTCCACCTGTTTTCTTTCAAACATCAAGTTCATCTTTAGGTACCTTTCCTGGCTCTTCAGGCTCGGCTCCAGGCCCTGGACCAGGCCCAGTGCCCCTTCTTTCTTTTTGTGGATTGCAGTCGGTCCACCCTCTTCCAGACCAAGTTTCTTTGCCAACGGTCCCCTCGGGTCTCAGTCTATGGTCCCACAAGCCCGTGGACCTGTTG
>JAHWFP010265123.1:0-10091 GCA_023313725.1 Lithobius niger
GGTGTACTTTGCACCAAGGACGTGCGGGGTTGAAGCCAGACGGATAGTACACTTTTTTTTCAAATATACTCGATTCTTGGAGGAGTCTTAACGAATCTTAACGAGGAGTCTTAACGACTATCATGTCCCTTGGAGGTCTGGGCATGTCACACCTTGCATGGGTATGTCTTTGGTCATTTCTATGGGCATGTCTTTGCATGGGCATGACTTCGCATTTCTCATAACAAAAGTTATTGAACTGCTTGCTATGCATCCTCGATACGAAGGAAGTTAAAATAAAAGAAATCTTTGAATATTTTCGAGATCATTTTTTTTTTAAATCAGCCTTGTTCCTTGTTCAAAAATGTCATGGCATGTTGTCAACATCTGGGCCCAACGTGTCCATGCGGACTACTATTTATTTAATTTGGCTGCAGAAATCATCTACGGGCAGCCTAATTAGGCGTAAGAAACTTTTTTGGGGCACTTTTTTGTCTTTACCAGCTTTCGGAGCACCAGGGGCTCTGAATAATTATGGGAATAAGGAGCCCGTAGGAATAACATTAGGACAGAAACAAAAAAAAAATTATAGCAGCAAAACTATTTGCCCTATAGTAAAATAAAAAAAAATTCGACCTTACTTTTTCACACAAAAAACTGACAAGATTCCTTGGATAGAACGACCCCTGTGTGGTTCTACCATGTTTAGTAGTTTGGGTGAAAATAGCACAGATTTTCCATGCAATGTAAACGAAATAATTTTTTTTCAAAAAGCTCTCTCAATGTGTTAGCGACAATACATTAAGCTTTACGACTAAAAAAAACTTTCTCGATTAAACAAAAGTAGCTGGTTCTACTTCATTTTGAAAACGTTTTTTTTTTATATTTTTTTTTTATTTTAGCAATGGAGATTAACTTGTTTGAAGGCCCAGCTATTCGTTTTCTCTTGCAGAGAAGCTAGGCTGGATCAGAGACAAGGTGTCCTAAATCCTAGTAATGTTTTAGGAGTGTCCAGATTGTTTTTGAACGTTTATGCGAATGGACCGGGGAACGGCGGGCCCCCCCCAAGAACTTTTTCAGGGTCTTGCAGAAGAAGGGCCGTAGGAATTTGCCGGTCACGAGTTCATCTCCTCCGCCCTTTCCCGGCCATACATAATGAACGGTCCCTATGGTTTTAAGTTTTAAACAAGCCAAAAGTACTGCAGTATACAACACCATCGCCAAAAAAGGTGACGTTTCAGTGCTCCGAACAGTACCGTTTTCAAGCCAAAACTGACAAAATAAAATTTGCTAAACGCTATGTCATAACGACAACGTGAACGCCAACAGAAATGCCATTACACCACAAGGAATCTTTGTGTGTTATAGGCAAAGCCACATGAAACCAGAGGAAATTAATAAAATTAATCATTAGCCTATTATTAATTTTTTCGGATCTCTCTGCTGCACCACCCGACCTGTGGGCTTCACCTCTATTTCTTAAATACATATATATTTTTTTTCTGGTTTCTTGTGGCTTTGTCTACACGCGCAGATTCCAGGCGCTGTAAGAGCTCTGTTTTTCTGTGTGTTTACTGTAGCACTTTCGGCTTGTTTGAAAAATAAATAAAAAAAAAAAAGATGCAAACACTACTGAAAGCGTAACGCAAACCCAGAGTATACAGTACCACAATTTATGAATGCTAAAATAAAAAATAAAAATAAAATAAAATAAAAAACGTAATTACCAGTTTGAAAAGGAGGGGTATATTTTTTATGGGTGCGGTAGGTTGTATTCGGTATTTTTTTTTAATTTGGCCTATAGGTTCGAAAAGATTGGGATCCGTGCGTTTCTTTTCCATCTAGCACTTTAGCGAAATACGAGTATGGTGTAAAGTCTTACGTCAGTATTTGGCATGCACACTAACTGAATTCCGTTTATTGACCAGCCGTTTGACGTTAATCGCGAACCATACTCTTGTTTCGCTAAATTGCTAGACGGAAAAGAAACGGTATTTCTTGGCACGGTATTTTGACTGCCAAGGAATGCTGCTGGAATTTCAACTTATTTGTTTCAACAGAAAACAACCAACTGTAAAAACATGTGTTTTAAAATAAACACACTTTAAACACTCCGAAAACGTTTTTTAGACGTTTTTAGCTGAAAAAAACAACAACATATTAATGTGTGTTATTACAATAGCATGGGCTGAGAACAAACCTTTCAGATTATTGGAATTTTTATAGGGTTATGTTACCCAAACGTAAAATATGTTGAAAATAAAACCCTAAGGTTCAGTGCACTCTACATCAGGTAACGCCATCAAATGCAAACTGCTCAGTATCAGCAGCCAGTAGTTAGCAGTCAAAACAACAAAAAATTGGTTACCAGTCAAAACAACAACAATGGTTAACAAATGTAAACTGCTCAGCAGCCAGTAGTTACCAGTCAAAACAACAACAATGGTTAACAAATGTAAACTGTTCAGAAGCCAGTAGTTACCAGTCAAAACAAGAACGAAAATGGTCGAAGTGATTGTGACGAAAAATTGGGTGTTAAATTGTTGCTGGCACTGGCTAATTGCGTAAGTATATGGTGGCATTGACTTTGACAATTTGTATAAACACATGCTTCAACTGTTTAAAATGAAATAGTTCTGTTTTTATTACATCGCATGTGTTTTGACAATTGTGTTTAACGAAAACGGTTGCTTATTACAAGTTGCAAAATATGCACGACTGTTTTACATTAAAAGACTGCAGTTTTATTTTAAACACTTTCGTTGCTAATGTTTTAAGCATGGGTTTAGAAAGTGTTGCAAACTGAATGCTAGTGTTTTAATTTTAAACGTATTTCTTGTCTGCAACATTACAAAAGATGATGTTTGAAAGGTTTCTTAAGGAAAATTCGAAATCAGCCAACAGCGAAAATCATACACTAGAAATAACGTAGTTCAGTAAGCCACTTTCATGCACTTAACGTTTCGTCGGAGTGGCATGACCCGGATTCGAACCGGCTACCCAGTTCGCCCCCAGATCACTTGCATAGCGCCTTAATCGCTATGGCCACATCCTCCACTGGCATAAAGATAACTCACTGAACCCGTTATTAAGGTCACAACCGTGACCAGAGCTTCATTCGACCGAAATTCGCTGTTGGCTAATTTCCGATTTTCCTTAATATTATTTCCAGCGATTTATGTCTATTTATTTATGAAAGGTTTCTTCTCAGTACATGCTATTTGTAAAATGCTTCTATGTGCTTTTCAGCTAAATACGCCTAAAATCGTTTTCTGGGTGTATCTAAATATTGTATCTATTTTAAAACACGTGTTTTTACAGTGTAGGATTGACTGATACCACTTTTAATCGAACCGTTACCAATATTGTTACCATAGCTGTAATGTTTGTGATCTTAAAATAAAGACTAGGGCTGAAAATGCCCTAGTTCAGATAATAAGTAAAATCCGTACTCGGTTACTTAAGTCTGGTGAGTGACAACCTGAACCTTTTTATTGCACATCTCATACAACGTCACGATCATTGTAACACATAACAGGTTTGATTGACTGCTACGCCCTTCTGACGTCATGGCTTCAGCTGGGAGCGCGGCAAACTTACAGCTACGCCCTCTGCACTGAGGGCGTATTGGAGCAGGAAAACACCCAACCCGTCTCCCCTAAAAAAACGAAAATTTGAACAATTTTCAGAAAATGTCAAAATTCGAAAATTTTTCAAAAATGATAAATGGCAGATGTGAACAATGATGCTATTAAATTTCTAGTAACGAAACGCTGTAGATTAATAAATATTGAGTGCTCAAATGTTCTCGAATGAGAATAAATACAGTGCTGAAACGCCAAAATTCTGTAAGAATATCGCCAAGATTTACTGTACGTACGTCCCGTAATGAAGCAGAAGGCTTCCAACAAAAATGATAATAACGAGACTTAGAACTGTTGTCTGAAAAAAGGCAAACAGAAAAAGGCAATAATAATAGAATGGCCACACGCAAGAATTAAATAATCTTCCGACATAGCCGCAAGTCAATGTGCATACGACTTGATCATTTGTCACATTGATTATTTAAAGTCTCGTGTGAGGCCATTTTACTTTGAGGTCTTTAGTCATCTTTTCTTTTCAGACCCCAGTTTTAAGTCCTGGGGTTTTTTTTTTTTTTTTGGGGGGGGGATTACGAAACGTCCTGTTACCTATAAATCTTGGCGTTATTCTTAACAAAATTTTGGCGTTTCATTCTGGATTCATTCTTTATTCAATAATATATTTATTGAAGAAGATTTGAGCTTTCAAATTTATTCATCAGCAATCCATATGGGTTTCTTCGCTCTTCTTAATTTGAGCGACACAAGGTCTGCCATGACAGGAGGAAAACTGGAAAGTTTGGTTTAAACTCAAGCTCTCTAGTCTAGTGGAAAGTTAGCCCTTTCGAGAAAATAGGCAGATATTGCATCGAACAAATCAACAAATTGCACTTTTAAGATATATGTATGTCGTTTTACATAAATAATGCGTCGGTATTCTCGATTGACCGCCGCAACACAATCCTTGAAGATCTCAAAATCCGCATCAAATACCTCACTTGGCCTTGACCAGTGTTGAAGCTGGAAAACTGAACATCCGCTCAACGAGAACTTCTCGAGACCCTCTGGTAAGAGGTAGAAGGTGGAGTCTAGCACATGGACTCAACCACTGCTCCAAGGAAACAGAAAGCAGGGGCACTGAAACACACGGCAAAGTTGCACACCCCGCCCTTCAATATGATTGGACGACACAATGAAAAGCGGTAAGCAATCTCTTTGGTTTAGTCCAACCGTATTTCTTTATTAAGCCGAATTAAGCTAATTTCTGGCATAAATCTAACCGATGCGTAACATTCTTATTTCATGCGTGCCAGTAGTCACCCAGCCCCTTGTTAAGTCAGGCGAGTCCAATTCTTCCATCATTAAATATTGAACCACAAACTGTAATTGACTTGAACATCTTGGTTTAATTAGTAACTTCGTAATTTAGTCATTTTTAATATTTAAAATTAGTAAGTAGTAACTTAGTAATTTTCCCGAACTTTTACTCCCGGCCAATTTTCTCCCGCCTTCTTTGTGGCATGCCGTGCGCAATCGTCTTGCTCCAATTTCCACCACAATTCTTACCAAACAAACACCTTTAAGCATAAATATAACACTTACTACAACGTAACTTAGCATAACAATTGCCGTTTTTACGAGATGGCCGCCCGCCCAAATTAAGGCAGAATAATAATTGCTCTTCAAGTTGAATTTTAAATGGATTTTCACAACTTGAAATGAGAGTCTCATCAAACTGAATAACTTTGAATAACTTGGACGTAACTATCCTATCTACTTGTAAATCACTAATGAAACTTCTTACAAAACCGAGTACAGTACCTTGTGATTCTTGTTGAATAAAACAAACACCCACGGGACCCCAGCTGAGTAACTGAAGCCGGGAAATCCTTCTGAGGTTTCTGGTGATGGAAGGGAAGCCATGGTGGCATACCGGTGCTGGTAAAGAATCGTCAGTCAAAAATTACAGGGGGTCCGCATTAGCATGCAGAGGCTGCTAAGGATCGGCCAGTACGAGTTTTTACCAATCGATCCGATACCGATGAAGGATAAAACAATACGACACAAATACCGATATAAAAAAACACGACTAAAATTTTTATTTTCATACAAATGCAACTTTAGTTTCTGGTTTTGCATGGGTTCCGACTGCCGAGATATCCTAAAAAAAAAAAGGGTCTAATTTAGCCTATAAGCCACATTCCCCATTTGATTAGAAAAATTAAGTTTAATTAAGAGGTTCAACGAAATCTCACGCTTTAATTTTCCAGTCACACAAGGTTGCACATTAATTTTGAAAAATGGTTACATTGTAGTACAACAAACACCTTGTTATACTACTTTACACCAGTAAAAGATAAACATCCTAGCTTGTGCAGTATTCTTACACATAGAAATATACTTTGGAAAAATAATTTCAGTTAAAACTTCAAAATGTTCGAGTTTCTGAGCAGCACTAAGAACATTTCTACTCTTTTACTCCTACTTATGTCTTCAGTATATTCACCTTCTTAGTTAGGTTTTAAGTTTGTCGTGGTAAAGCTTCGAGCATTGGAACGATCACGTGCAACACTCATTATAGACTGAGAAAATGGCTTTCCTTTTGTCAATGGTTGCTGCTCTTCCCCTGCTTGATGTCTGTTTTGCAGGGAAGACAGTTTCGTTTCTTGGAGTAACGAATATCAGCAGCAGAAACCTTACAGTAGTCTGACCGATACGGTAAAAATAGCGATAAAGATACCCATCCCTAGAATATTAGTCCTCAGCCATCCCCCCAAGCCCAAGGCAAAGCAAAACTTATGCTTAGAACGTAGGAACTATCATTTAGGGCATTTAAATGTGGATTGACCCACTCGTCGCCATTGCAATGTTTGTGGTTACATTACTTAATGTGAAGAAAATGGCTAATAAGGCCCTAGGGGCGGGTAACTGTGAAAGACCCATACTCGGGGAATTTCAGTATCATGAGTGACAACCTGAAGGAATGCTTGTACCTTTTTATTAAACAGCTTGCATGTCATCTCATATGACGCCACGCCGACTGCAACACATAATAGGATAGATGGAGTGGTGAACCCTCTGTACCCACTGCACTAAAGGCGTGTAGGTGGCGACACCTCATTAGTCATTCATTTTGCCCATCTGGTAATAACGCGACTGATATCTGACTGATTCAAGCTACTCTGTGTGATTTACGTCCACTATAAAAAAAAAATACTAGATCTTTATCCTTGGTTTAAAAAGTGTTTCAATCAGGTAAACCGCATTTGTTTTTGTTGCATTTTGGTTGTTGTTAACTAGCTTTGTTTCGTTACTAATTCAAAAATGTTGCCCTGTAAATCTTAGGTTTCTATAAAGACGCTGCTCCAACTCAGCTTTAAAATGCTGAAAGCCACATGTCTTCATCACCTCTGGTTCAATAGTTATCGAAAAGCTTTGTCACATTGCATCAAAATACATAGCGGTGTTAGCAGCATTTTTGTACCAATTCCGTACCGACGCCGATGTCAAATTCGGTCAATCCCTAGTAAACAGCGGCACTCAAGATTTCCTTTCTCACCCCCGTGGCATTTATTGTAGTAGAAATAATTCTGAAAATTGGCATTTTAATAGTTTTTAAGGCACTAAAATTGTTAAAAATTAGTTTTTTTTTACAGGGATTCGAGGAACTTGAAACATTTCCATCGAGGGATGTATTGAAGGCATAGTAGTGGTAGAGCATAGGGGATTGTATGAAGATAAAGGTTTCCGAATGAAACTCGTCTTTACCCGAAATGTGAATTAAGAAGACATAAAGTTTCAGAATGGAACCCCCTCTTTACCCGAAATGTGAATTATGAAGACATAAGTTTTCGAGTGGAACCCTTCTTTACCTGAACTGTGAATTATGAAGACAAAGGTTTCTGACTGGAACCCGTCCTTACCCAAAATGTGAATTAAGAAGACATAAGTTTCCGAATGGAACCCGTCTTTACCAGAAATATGAATTATGGAGACGTATGTTTCCGAATGGAACCAGTCTTTACCCGAGCTGTGAATTATGAAGACAGAATTTTACAACTGGAACCCGTTTTTATCCAAACATGTGAAGATACTTGTATTTTATTTTATCCACGTTTAATTAGTAGTTTCGTCCTGGCCTCTGATATCTCCAACAGAGACAAGTTTTTTCTAACTCATACTTTTGGTTGGGAGGGGAGGGGGGTGAAGAATATTGGTAAAGTTTTCGGCCTTGAGCATCCCTACCTCCCTAGACCCTTTAGTAGCCGAAATCTGGAACCCCATTTACAATTTCAAGTTTTAGCCCCCCTATTCCCCAATAAAATTCCTTGGTGTACCAGTCACTGTAAAGTTGAAGGGGGGGGGGGGGGAAGGGTAGAATTAATCTCAAAAACAGAATAGCTTCAGTCGGTCCATGACAAGCTTTTTACAAATAAAAAAAAATTGTCTACCGGGTTAGGGGAATAGTATGTGCGGGTGGCTGTAGGGATTTTGCATAGTGCAAAACGGTCAGATATTTGTGTTAGTGTACTATTTTCTTTCACTAATTTGTCTTCGATGACTTACCATTTTCCTTTTTGCTTTTTACGTAATAACATCAGAACGATTCAACGATTGAATTTTCCGATAATTTTGGCAAAATTATCACACAAGACTAATACTTAAAAAAAAAATGCATGGTGAAATCCTTCTGCAACAGCGCTAGCCGTTGTTTGACGTGTATCGTGCGTTTCTTTGCCATCGAGTAATTTAGCGAAACAAGAGTATAGAGCAGCGTCATGTGACGTCATATTGGCTACACGAGAGATAACTGCAAGGGGCACTAGATTGAAATGAAGGGTTAACAACGGCACTTCTAGTCAAGGCAGTGCTTTGAGAGCGGCTTTCATAGGCTTAAAAAACCGTTGTTTTCTCCAATCCCTTATGCTGCTAAGTTGTAATTGAAAAATAAAGATTCCACTTGCTTAAAAATGTCAGCAACTGCCAACAAATCGACAAAAATCGTGCATTATAGGCCTAAGAAATCCACTCTTAACAGCACTGTCTTCAGTAAGACGCCGTTCTTTTCCCCCTCCAGTGACCCTTGCAGCTATCTCAGTTACTGGCTCCAGCATAGAGTTATGCACAATAATACAACGTTGTGACACTGCCCTATAGTGCAAAGTCAACGTCAGTTTTAGCAATACACACAAACACAATCCCGTGTATCTACCCGCAGTTTGACGTCAATCGTGAACCATACTCATGTTTCGCTAAATTCCTAGATGGAAAAGAAATGCACAGGTAGCATCGCCCGTTGCGCTGAGTCTACCCTATAGTTGCCCCAAAGTCCCGACAATTTTCCTTTCATGTACTAAGAACTAAGGCAATAGTTGGTTCACACTCGACTAGCACCAGAGGCTGATTTCCTCGTTTTGCCGGCTAGGGACTCCCTCAGGTTTTGCTCCCCACCACCACTCATTATTATTACTTTTTTTTTTACTGTTTTGCCCTAACTCACCGTATTTTGCCCCTCTGGGCTGTAACCTCCCCCAAAGAGCCCGCCTCCTCACCTCAAAATACGATTGTATATATAATTAGGCTTATTTTGCATTTCGGTCGATGTTTGTGTGTTTAATGTTTAGGCCCAAGTTTATTCATTAAGCAGTATCTGAAAGCCAAACTGAACTGAATGCATGTAGTAATTTTTTTCTTCGGGCACAGAGCCAGGGACGACGCTAGAATCACTTTAGTGGGGAGGCAGCAGTGGGGCAGCAATTTTAGCCAGGGGGGCGAACCGAAAAATGCTACTTTTGCGGTCTCCCCCCCCCCCCCCATCCAAAAAAAAAAGAATAAAAGTAAAAATAACACACTTGCAATTCTTTCTCACGCCAAACGTTCCTAACTGTTTTCTACACCATTTTTTTTTATATTTATAAAACCAGCTGAAAAAAAGATGATTTTACAACTCTCACAATAAAAACTATAGGCTCTATTGATGTGACCTAAAGTCCTTCCCGTCGCTGTAAAAGAAACCAACGTAGTTTTCTTCATACGTAACCAGAATTTTCTTCGTTTATACGTCTGATTTTTGATCTGATGGTGGGGGGGAGGGGGGGGTGTGGCCAAAAATATAGGGGGGCGAGCGCTTCCCCTCCCACCCCACTACCCCTTAGCGTCGTCCATGCACAGAGCGCACAGAAATTGTCCTGGTGCCCTTTGAACTAGTCGTTTCATTGATTTATATTCGCTGTCGGATTTATTCGTGTGGTTCCTGCGGTCATAAACTCAAACTCTTCTATACGATGCGCCATGGCTGTTTGCTGTGACGTGCACATCACATGACTGGGCTAGTCCAATCAGAAGGCCAAATAGCCGTTGTTCTCGTTCGTCATTGGCTAACTCATGGTGACGTCACACCAAACAGCCATTGCACATGGTATAAATCAAACTTGTGTCACTGTTCATTAAAGTAACCGCTCACGTAGCTGAGAGGAACTGTAATAATGTGATTTGGAAAGGTCATATCGAAACCGTATCAATTCAATGGTT
>JAHWFP010265125.1:0-19062 GCA_023313725.1 Lithobius niger
GGGATTCTGAAGAAAGCAGAAATGAGTTTATTTTCCAAAAAGTGCTTCTCTTTGCAGCTGATCGAAAAGACAGTCTCACGAAAAGCTGACATATTGAGACAAAATCCTCTTGCCATGTAGGGTAACATACGTTTCCTTCTGTCGTCTCTTCTTCCTTCCTGGTGTAATCCAGTTCCTGTTCATTTTAAGTTTGATCCCAGCTTCCCGTCCCTTTCATTGGTGATGCAGGGGCGTGCAGAGGGCATTACCTTCCCGCCCTCTGGCTGTTAGCACAAGACGAGCTGAAGCCAAATGGAATGAAGCGAAGTAAGTGGAAGACGGTCGGTGCCATGCAAATCCACGCATTAGGTCGTTACCGTCAGGAACGTTCGTTCGAACGGCGGCTGGAAATAACTGCATTGAGTAGGTAATAGTCAATATCGCTCGATAAAACAAGGAAGAATGGGATGGGGGAGGGAGAGGGAAAGGTTGGCTTACTGCCTATTCGATTTATGGGGGAGGAAGATGAAGTCAGATGTGATAGTTGTGTTTGAATTGGCGTGCGATAACCATAATTGTTGTAAAGGAACGAAAGCCAAAGCTGTGCGTAAAAAAAACACTAAAATTCGTTGTTCGCAGCTTATTGTGTTTTCGTATGAAGCATACAAACAAGCAGTCGGCTTACGCCATGATAAAAACAATTAAAATTTCATAGAAATGTCCAAACAAGACATCCACTACGTTTCCATGACCACTTCGAAGTGCTTCAGAGAGATGCGCAACGCTTCGGTGTCGCCTCCGCGGGTCTTGTAAACAGCCGTTCGTAGTGCTTTCTCCATCAGGCGACACAAAATCCAAAGCGTTTCACAGAGGTGGATCGAGGGGCTTACGCGAATCGTCTTCATTCATGTAAACTCGCTGGAGAACGTTGGAGAACGCCTGGTAAAGATGGCGGTCACAGTTACGCCGCCCACGTAATTTGTGCTTGTTCCACTCGAATTTTGCTTAAATAAACTGTAAATAAGCTTACATGACTAGGAAGACCACTAAGGAGTGCATACATTTTGGTTATTTAGGTTTAAGCTGACCTAGTTTACTACATGCAGGGGTTAGAGCAGCGTGGGACCGTTTCACGATTTTCCAGAGGGAGGACAAGAAGCAAGGGTTTTCTGGGCGTACTGACATAAAGCACCTTCCTTCCAAATCGGAGTCTTGTGTCTTGGGAAGAGGTGCCGTTTTTGATGCGCATTTCAAAGGGCATCGTTAAAACTCGCTTCCCGTAAAAGCATTTTCGAACCTAAGACAACACAGAAAGTTAGGTGGAAGACCTCACTACCTTTCTGTGAAGTCAAGTTGAAAGTGAGGAGAGCTCGCGTCCCTGCGTATTTATATTGGATTGTTCTCTAGGTATATATACAGATTGTTCCTGCTAGGAACAATTCAATATTAAACACGTTAGGGAGACGAGCTCTTTTTACTTCCAACCTACTTTCGCAGGGAGGTAGTGACGTCTTCCGATTAACAGTTTCTAAGTTCAAAAATGCTTTTTTTCGTGATATTGTCTTGTTTGAACATTTCGATGGAGTTTTAATTGTTTTTGTCATGACGTAAGCAGACTGCGTGTATGTATGCTTCATAACTGTGCACAACAAGCCTCGAAACGTCGCATTTAGTGTTTTCTAGTGCACTGCTTTGGCTTTTGGGTTGTCTCTAGGTATACAGATTCCCCCACCCCAGAAATACTGCAATATAATTTCCTAGGGACACGAGCTATTCTAAATTCCAACCCACTTTCGGAGGGAGGTAGTGAGGTCTTTCTAGTGACAGTTTCTGCACTACCTGAGGTCCGAAAACGTTTTTTACGATTTTTATTTTTCCGTTGATATTGGATGATTTTCTTGCTTGACCATTTCTATGGAGTTTTAAATGTTTTTATTATGACCTAAGGTGACTGCTTGTTTATATGCTTGATAACGAAACACAATGAGCTTTGAAACGTCACAGTTTAGTGCATTTTCTTGTGCACTGTTTTGAATTTCCATACTTTCAACAGTGAGCTAATGCTTGCTGCCATTTTACGATAATCATTAACTGCCTCTTGTTCATCTGTGGTAGCCTGCTATAAGGTTTACAATGAATATATCTTGATATATTTGTGTGATTTGGGTATAAATATTTTTGTAGAGGTGCTCACAAGAATCTCCATCCACAAATCCACGTAAGCTAAAAGATGATTGTTTTGTAGAATCAGGATGACCTAAGCACGCATGGTTTGGTCTTTATCTTAAGTTGTTTTCCCAACTTTAGATTAAGACCAAACCATGAGTGAGTTTACTTTTTGTTTTCCCAACTTAAGATTTAGACCAAACCATGAGTGAGTTTACTTTTTGTTTTCCCAACTTAAGATTAAGACCAAACCATGAGTGGATAGGTTGTGTGGGTGAGGTTAGTTTTTGTTTTCCCAACTTAAGATTAAGACCAAACCATGAGTGGATAGGTTGTGTGGGTGAGCTTGGTTTTTGTTTTCCCAATGTAAGATTAAGACCAAACCATGAGTGGATAGGTTGTCTGGGTGAGCTTAGTTTTTGTTTTCCCAATTTACGATTAAGACCAAACCATGAGTGGATAGGTTGTTTGGGTGAGTTTAGTTTTTGTTTTCCCAACTGAAGATTGAGACCAAACCATGAGTGGATACAGGTTGTTTGGGTGAGTTATTGTCTATGGTACTTCATGACTCTCTTTAGGAGTAACACCAGTAGGTTATTTACAGTCTACTGGAATGACCCTTCGTTGTGTTTGTGTGTCTGTTTGTCCAGTCGGACTAAATGCTCGTCTGACTTGAAGTCTGCTGTACCTAAAAGCCAATCAGCGACCACTTGCAAATTTCAGACTAAAACTTCAAATGTCAAGTTTTTTTTTTCCAGTGGCGATAGTCAAGTTAGTATGAAGGGCCGTAAAGCGCTGAATTGCTTTTCGCAAATTTGATTTGCTACTAAAATCTTCAATAAATATGCGGAATGTGGAGAATTGCCAAAATGTGGAGAGTGAGGATAAGTATTAGGAAAGCGTGTGAAACTCAACACAATTCATCATTGACTGAGTACATTATCTTTTGTTGGGACTGACACATGCTATTGAACCTTCATACAAGCATGTAATTTGCTCCGCTTTCATCATTACTGTCCGCGATTTACGGTGAGTTCAGTATGTTCGTCACAATGACGACGAGGATTGGAACACTGTTCATTTAACACTTCTCAGATCAGGCGCTGTTGAAGACTTTTTGCTGAATTACAACCGAAATGTGCAGTTCTCCTTTCCTATCTTCGAAAGCGTGCACGTCAGCTTTAGGACATTTTCGCAGTCCTTCGCGAAGGGCCAATACTGGTTTTCACATAGTCATCGTTGCTTCATCTGGAAACTTGTTGTTAAACTTGATGGCTGGGGAGGAAGCTAGGGTAGTCTGGCCTCCCTGGAGAGTTGGCTGATGGTTCCGTAGAGGGCCGGTCGTCCATCTATTGCTGCCCCTAATTGGGTTTGCATTGGACAAACACGGTCGCCCAGGCGGACAAGACAGCCCTAACTCTGCCTTACGATGACCCATAATAGAGGAGGGACCGTTAAGGAAATGTAGGGCCGGGTAGCCTTTACGAATTTATGGTCAGTCGGGATGATTGCGGAGGTTGCACAAAGGCTTTACATGGCATTTTGGATTTGAGGTTGTAAACATTTTGACATTTGCATCACCCCCCCATTTCGCGCGGGATTTTTCTCTTTCTTCCAAGACCTTAAAGCAAGCAGGACGCCTATGGTTTATGAAATGTGGTTTTATATTCCAGTTTTTACTGTTGCTCGTATACTCCTAACAACTTGGTGGTTTTTACGAGCGTCGCGAATGCGGTTGGTAAGGGTCTGTAAACGTCAAACTCGAAGTGATGGCCCATTGATTATACGAAGGCCACTTGGATGACTCGTAGATAACGGCAAAGGGTTTGGATGGCCGTCCTCTGCCTTGCACGCGAGGTGGAGGTGCAAAAGTGCAAAACCTCCCAAGGGACGATGCCTTTTCCTTCCATGCTGAAAATGACGTCGACTTATTTTATTTTGCTATGAATTATGTTATCAAGTACATAAAACGTCGTTCTAATTGCTTGTTTATTGCAGTTTTGAAGTTTAAAAGTGTGGTTTGCTCAAGACTTTTATTATGTGTGAACGCCAATAACTCTGGGAGCTCGTAAAGAGTTCTATTAAGAACGAGGAATAGAACGTTTTTACAAACTCCAATTTTAACTCTAATTAACAGAACATCTTTAATTTCAACGTCCTTATAAAAACAAAAAACCCTCTCATTTTTAGAGCTAAATCCTGATTAACAAAACAGGAACCTCTAAAAGGTCAGGATTTGAATTTACTAGAGTACGCATGCTTCAAGTGTTTGTATCGAAGAACGTTTTCAGTTGGTCTTCCCTTTGGGAATTCTTGCATTCCCAAAGAACCACAACAAAATTATCAACAACATGAGTGAGTGTTGCTTTGGTAATGTTATTTATGACTGTGATTTTGGTTTTTCAGTTCATTGGGGGTTTGCTGGTGCTTCTGGATGGTCCATCTCTTGTTGAATTAAGTCCAAACCGTGATTTGAATGGTCTCTGTCAATGAACTAGTCGTATACTGTTGTGTTGAATAGTGTGCGCTGTTACTGCAATCCGAAAATTCTAATGCTACAACGCGATAGAAACTATCGGAGCGTTACGGAAGGCGAAACCGACTGTGTCTTAAATCCGAAATTCTAACCTTAAGAGGATTGTTAATCGGGGTTAAAGCAGAAATTTGAGTTTATGAAAATATTGAAGGCAAATGGGGCACCCTGTACATAATCGGACAACAAAATTATCAAGAACGCGAGTGGGAGCTTCTTTATTAATGTTGTTTATGACTGTTGTTTAGTTTTTCAGTTCATCCGGGTTCGCTGGTGCTGCAGGAGGGTCCACTGATATATTATAAAGTATATTAAAAACTTTTGGACTTGAAGGGTTTGATCTCAGTAGGAAAATGAGTTGGTTTAGTTCTACAAGAGGTCTGACGTTGTCTCATTTTTTTTAACAGAAATAATACTTCATTTCTTCAGACTCCTCGAAGTTCATGTAGAACTTCTAGTTTGTGCCGCAGAAATTACAACAAACAATTGATAAGATAAACCAAAGTATCTTATTAATCAATGTGTGAAAAATAATGATTAGAACTACTAATATGAAGGGTAGTATGGATTTAGGATTACCCTTGCTAATACTAATATTACTGCAGACTGGGTGTAATAGTTTGCCAGTTACTGGTTTTTTTGTACACACGTACTCAGTTACTGGGCTTTTTTTTTTTGTACTTAATAAATTTCTAGAAAAGCCTTATCTCCTGGTTCCTTGGCTTCTTGTCTTTGAGGTGCTTACTTTGTTGGTCATACAAGCAAACAGTGCTTTCATCATACTTACTATATGAAGCTAAACAATATGGGTGTAAGGAACATTGGTGTTTTACAGAACTTTTTTAAACCAATGTGTTTTTTCATTAAAAACGAGGCACGTTTTCCTTATAACTAGTGGCAACTTGTCAGTGTGGAGTGCCACTTACTTAATTTGGCTGCAGTAAGTCATCTGCAGGAAGTATCAATCGGCATAGTAAAGTGCATTTTGTTTGGGTGGGGTCACATAATTGGTCGTTGAGTAGAGGGGTCGAAAATTTGATGGGCAGATTTTCATTTCCTCTGCCCGCCCTTGGCCATAAATAATGACTGGCCCCTAGGAAGGCTTCTGTCACCTACCTTTATTCATTCCTTTACTATAAATAGGTTTTATACTGTAGCATCTTGGATATTTTCTGCTGAAATCTTAGATTATATTTCGCGTATCCCACTCTGAATTCGTCAGTGCGCTTTTTCGGTGTCGCCACAGTCGCCGGGAAGAGGTGGTGTTAGCCCGTTTGCGTGTCGGTCAAACCAACCTTGCTCATTGCTTCCTTTTGAGAGGGGTTATCCCTCCTGAATGTCATTGGTGTCGACAGCCTCCGACGGTCCGTCGCATTCTTGCTGATCGTCACCACTTTGATGGTATTTGTCGTCATTTCCACCTTCCGCGGGACATAGCACATCAATTAAGCGATGATTCTGTCCTCCTGTTTGGGGTTCTCGATTTTTGCAGGAGGTACGATAAGTTCTAGATTTCGGGTTTGGTTACCGTCTCTGTAATGTGTGGCGCAGTGGCATCCCAGGCCACTGCACTGTGGCTGAGGTTGGTGCTTAAATGATCTAGCTGTCGATGCACCATTAAGCTACAATGATCAATCCCCCCCTACCCCTGATTCGTTTAAATACTGTGAACTGTGTTTCTTCATTGGTTCATAATAGCAGATGTCCATTGAGTCTTACGCATTTGTCTCGTTTGGAGTGCATAGGTCAAAGCTGGATTTCGATGCCCGAGAGAACTGGGCTTATGGCCCCTGTAAGCCACAAAGAAAGTTTTAGAAATATATTGTCAACCATTTAAAAAAAAAATACATATGCTGTATGCTGGAAAAAGCTGCATTTTTTTCTGTTTTTCTTTATCACTCTCGCTCATACATTTCTTACAAGCATAATGCTGTAGTGATAATGTGTGAATGGAATGACATAGATGGAACAGCGTGAATAAGAAACTTGAAACGGAAAAAGCAATATTTGTTTGTTCTACAAGCCTTAGCGAATGACTTCATGTAGCATGTTGTTGTTGGTAAGTTACTATTTTTCGGCATACGAACATCGCTCTTTTCTGTGAGTGTAATAAATTCGTGGCGGAGGGGTAGTATTGCCGTGGTAGTGGGAGTTGTGGATGTAGTGCTGTTGCAACCTAAATTCCGATGAAAATGTGAGCACTGTGACGCTGCAAACTGCTTTATGGTAGAAATGTATTACTGGGCTGCTGTGGAATAAAACAGGAAGAACTGGATTGGTGTCTACCTTTAACTAATTCTGGTTATTAGTTATTTTTCTAATATCTAACGAGAAGAACAGTGTTAGATAGTAGTAAAACGAACGAGCGGCTACAGCGACTGCCTATTCGCACCGGTCTTCTATACAGTTCCTCCACTTCCAATGTTGAGACGCATACCTCTATCATGCACTACAACTATCTCTATTATACTAATCTAAAAACAGTAGCCATCACAATTGCCGATTAAAAATGTGTTAGCTTTTAGGCCTGTTTTACATTTTAGGCGTAATTGTCAGCTTTTAGGCCTAATTTTAACCAGCAGTTTTAATTTCGTAAGTAGCAGCTAACGGAGATACGGATTGTATAGTAAGCCTATTCATTTTTTTCAACACGGTGCGTTTTCAGGCACACAGTTACAGTATTACAACATAACGCGCAACGTACATAGCCAATATAGATCAGTGGTAGTAGGGAAGTGACGAGAGAGACGCTGCTGACGAACCAACGGCGACTCGTAGCAACTTGACGTTGCCATGGTAACATGATTTTACGCCTAATTTTCATTTTTTCGGCCTAATTTTAAAAATGCAGTTTTAGTTTCGTAAGTAGAAGATAGACTTAATGGAGAATTTGGTTCGACGGTAAGCCTATTCATTCATGCAACAAAGCGACGAGGCTATTTAAACGAAGCTAAAATCCATTTCTTTTTATTGAGGATTTTAATGTATGATTTTAATTCGACGATCAAATGTTATTATTTAATTTAGTTGCGTCGAAGAAGTCTATTAGCTATGAGGAAGTAACGATGTTTTGATTTGCCATGTTATTTAACTAACTTCTCACACTGAATCTAACGTTGTAAACAATGGTCGTCAATATCTGGTACCGTTGCGAAGTTGAAAAAAATCGATGGACGGACGGACAAAGTCGCTGCAATAGTCTTCTCAGCCGGTACGGCTGTACAGAAGACTAAAAACTGTGAAAGTGATTGGTAGATAGGACGTGTGCTTGTTGGTTCTGATACTTCTAACAGAGTAAACTGGCGCATTTACCATTTATGGGTTTCAGCATATCACGCCTTTTGTATGAATGAGTAATATTATGTTGTATTCTATCTAACAGCAAAAGTGCTTAGATTTTTGTGCAATAAAACACAGCTCTCAAAGCAAGTTACTAGCTATGTTACTCTATTCACTCGTTGTAGTGAAATCGGGTTTAGTTTCATGCGGTTTAGTTACAGCCCGTTGGCGACAATACTGACGCATTAACCGTTAGAACTCAAGCTATGTGGTTGTCTGGGCGCAATACAGGTTTGTTTTATTCAGCCACATGCTACGCCCACTGCTCTGAAAACCCTGAAGAAAGCATTTGTGGCGTATTGTTGTCCACCCGTCCATGGGCTTTCTATCGCAGATAAGACTACTCCTGTGACATTAACCATGAATGAACGATTGAAGTATTGCTTACTACGTATTTCCTAAACTAGTAAATTTCCTGTTACGCTATTAATCATTGAATTTGTGCCTTTTTTTTACGGAAAAAGAACAATACCTCGTTTATAGGAGCCTATCAACAAAAGTTATCATATGTACTGGCATTTTTAACAATCAAATTAAGTAAAATCCTGCCAAAATTTATGCAAATAAAGTATTTAAATATTCCTTAGCATCTTACCAGGTTGTTATGTTGTTTTAGCCGATTACGAAAATCATGCTACATCAGATTATTAACGAGGAGCAAGTGGTACAGTCTTGTTATAGGGAAACACTTAGAAATGCCACGTACATTTTTTTTTCTTTCATCAGTACTAGACCGTTACCCGTGGTCAACCAATTAAAGTTGTTCTCGATAAATAAAAATTCTTTATGAAGGAAAAGTGTGTAGACTCAAAGGAAAAGTCATTACAAAGCTTCTTCGCTCACAACGCTACTAGGACGAGTGAATCAACGATATCGGCTAGCTCTTCGTTAAGCGATTCAATACAATGAGATGTTGTTGATGTTTTTCTCGTGGTCATTCTCGCTCGACGCACTTTATCTTGTTGCAACAACGTAGCCATTTGCTCCCTAAAAACAGTTTTTCATGCGATTCTTTCTTCCAAGCCATTTCCGATGTGATGGTTTATCGTTTTTCTGCGACTTAGATGGTGGCAGTCACATAGGGGCGCAGCAATCTGTTGCCCTCTTACCCCGATCAAAATCTCTGTTGCACTTGCTCGCTTCCGGCTTGTCGCATGTTGTTTTGTAGACGCTGTTGCAGCTTGGAGGACTTAAGGACATGGATTTGGTTTATGGAACAGTGAAAAATCAGTTACATAACATATCGGTCTCCTGCAGTGGTGTAATCGATTGTCCTACGAAATGTAGGTATTGGCCTAAACTGTGTTCAAACTTGTAATTTAATCCTAATCTTTCAAAAAAACGTACAATTTATTTTTGTGTACTCGTTTGTTTCTTTGTTCAGCAACAAGCCTGATTGCGTAGCGTGTAATAATGAAGACACTGGAAAAGAAATTATAAGAACTTTAGAAGGGTCTTAAAACAAAAAAGGTAATGGAGTAATTTGTGTTTAGGCTAATTTTTGTTTCACCGTTACCATTTTAGACTCCTAAACAATTAAAACTTGACTTTTAGTGCGTGTTTTGGTCGCTTATTTTATGACTTGTGTTTGATGGACGAGTCCACATCGCATATACAGGGTGCTCAGTTAAGTTGTGGCCCAGCTTGATAGCTAAAGTACTACTGAAGGATATGTTATGAGACCCGGGTGATGGGATGAGGCCAAGAACGGCCATTGATTGAAGAAGAAATGGATGACCTTGCCAAATGTTTATCAAGGTCATTCAACTGCTAACTTCTTAAATATGTATCACACACCATGAGTATAGATTCGGATATGTAGGGAACAAAGAGGCACTACCAATGCAAAAAACTGAAAGAAAATCGGACCAGATTTGCAGGACGTATGACGTACGTAAAATGGCTACTTACGACCCCTGAAATGCTTCCCTGCTCGACGAAGTGTTTGGATGGATTCAGGGGTCGAAAGTAGCCATTTTACGTAAGTCATAATTCCTGCAAATCTGGTTCGATTTTCGTTCTGTTTTTTGAATTGGTAATGTCTCTTTGTTTCATACATATTCCTAATTTATACGATGGTGTGTGATGCATATTTAAGAAGTTAGCAGTTGAATGACCTTGATAACATTTGGCAAGGTCATCCATTTCTTGTCCAATCAGTGGCCCCTCTTGGCCTCATCACATCACCCGGATCTCGTAACATATCGTTCAGTAGTACAATTAGCTATCAAGCTGGGTCACGACTTAACTGATCACCCTGCATACAGTATGTCTCAGAAGTCCTGAACCAGGTAGGCCTATATGGTGTAGGCCTATACAGTGTATACAGTATAGGCCTATACAGTGTAGGCCTATACGATGTACGCATATACCATATTAGGCCTAATGAGTACAACTCAACAAACTATGACCAAAATATGCACCTAACGTGTGTAGCAAATGTCTTCCACAATTATAGGCGTTCACTCGCAGTAAACCCAGGTCTTTCTTCTGGGTGGAGTATAGGCCCACAACATAGATGCCTGCCTGGTTCAGGACTTCTGAGACATACTGCATATCGCCAATTCACCCCTTCTTAATGTGTAGGCGATACAGGGATCAGTCCAAAGATATATTTCTTCAGATACATCCTCAGGAAAGCTGGCAAATGCTACTTTGAACTTCATTTTACGTTTTCAGGGAAAAGAAAGTGAGAAAGTATAGATAGCAGATTCAGCAACGCTGTTTTGTTGTACCCATCGCAAAAATTACCATTGGTGTTAGAATGAATTGGGCTGGTCTTCGCAGCGTCACTTAGCGCCTCTCACCCCCTGCTGATACAAAAATACATGGGAAAATAACTAGAGAATAGATAGGGGCTGGAAGAATACACCGCAAAAGGTGGGATGGAATAGGGGAGGAGGTTGGGGAAAAATTAGTATGGTCGCGAAACCCAAACATCTAGTAGATTGTAAAATATTCGTCAGTAGAAATAAGGAAGTAAACAAAATAATTAAGAACAAGCAGGATCTGGATGAGAATCAATTCAGGAGAAGAATAGCAAATTGGCTAGTTCAGTCTGAAGGGGGGAACGGGCGTTAAAAAGATTTATCGTCTTTATTAGCGACTTAAATTCATTGGATTTGTTTAGGACCAACTATCTTTACATAATGCATTGCACCATATTAACGATCTAGATGGCAATGTTTTGACTGGTATCTCAGATCGGCAACACGGTTTATTAGGGCTGCAGCTAGAAATATACCTGGAGGGCAGATGGCTACTGTTATGCTCCTGCTTCCTCCCCCCCCCCCTCCCCATCAGACTAACAGTTTTTCATCCCTCTCTCCAAAGTGACACTATTTACGTGCTCCCCTCCTCCTCTAGCCCCTGTTGATGACAAAAACTGTCAAAACAGCACAGGTGTATCTATGAAAACAGGTTCCTCTCTCGCCTTCCTTTAATGCTGTAGTCTGTTCCACATTATGTTTGCAGGAAAGTGACTGCGTGACGCCACGTTTCCTTGCACTACGAGTGCAAAAACATGTGGCCATCACACTTCTAGACTCTACACAGTCACTGTTAGAGTGTACGAGTGGGATATTGACGTGTTTTTGCACTCGGAGTTAAAGAGACACGGCGTCGTACAGCCAGTTTCCTGCAAACAAAATGTGGAACAGTCTATATACACAAGATAGGCACTTTTCTAAGTCCCTGAAACTGGCTCATTTTTAGGCTTAGTTGGATGTGCAAAACCCAAAGGCGAAGAAAGGTGGTGCACAAATTCTGCAAATTTGCTATTTAACAAATTCGTGTATATCTAAGCCTCGAAATAGCTGGCAATCGGCCCTAACCCAGCTGGCCATGGCCAAGTCTTAACCCAGCAACCTTTTCATTTTTCAAGTTCTGGACATTGGCAAGATTCAATCTGGCGTCCATTTGTTTTGGAGGTTATGACTCTGATCGTTCGACTTTTTCTGTCACAACGCTCGTGTCACAATGTAGCTCGTGCTGAGCGTTGGGTTTCAAAATCCGCCCAGCACATGCTAGGTTTATGTAAAACGGATTCAAGCATGTTCACGTTGTCTTTTAGGCTTAAATGTCAGACTGTCTGTGCGGTGAATTGCACCCACGACCTTTGAAACCAAAGACCGAGGTCTTACCACTGAGCCATACTGACACGGCCTTTGATTTCAAAGGTCGTGGTTTCGATTGCCCGCTTAGGCAGTTTGACATGTAAGTCCAAAAGGCAACGTAAATACGTTTGCATCCGTATTTATTTAGCTCTTCTCTAGCCCAGTTGGCTTTCCGTCTTGTTTAATATGTTTTTTTTTCTATTTTCGCTGTTTTGAGCTGTTCCTTGTTGTAATTCGTTTACCCTTGTCCAATTCACAGCGATTCTTGTGTTTTACTTAACAGCTCTTTGCCTTGAATGCTTTACGGAATTTACTGTCGGGTTTAACCCTTCACGCCGAAAACGTAAATAAACTGTGGACACGCCGATCCTAAGCAATAGGGAAGCTGTACTTGATCTTCCTATGAGGAAAAAAAAAACAGAAAAAAAGGGAAGTAAGAAAAAGTGCGTGCGTCTTCTCGTGGGGGTCTCCAGACGGTTTTGGAAGGGAGGTTCATGAATCAGAGGAGAGTTTGTTGAGGGAAAGGGAAGGCGACGTGTCCTGCTGTTTGTCACCCACACCTGCGTCGAAGCAATTAGAGCGGCGTGTTGGGGATAGGAGACCCGCCAGGACGCAGATAAAGACACACGAGCAACGCCAGAATGAAGGAAACGGAGAAAGAGAAATAAGAAAAGGGCCGCCAAAAGATGGGATTCGGCCAGATGGTAGACAGAAACTTGAGTTGTTCCTGCGGAAGAAGGGCTGGAATTAGTTTAACAGTGCGCATCTCGTTGGAGACTTTCTAAGACTTCTATGAGCAAAATAGTTTGATGAGAATGTGGTGGGTATATAGTCCCTTGTTTTCTGCGTGATATTGTCAGGAAAAGTGCTGCTTGTACTTCAAAACAGGTGCAAACCCATTCCCGTTTCCTTTTGGACTTAAAAGTCAGGGTCAACTCTAACGGTGAAATTCTATTCTAATCAAGCATGCATTTAGGGTGAAATATGATGGATATGTTTCCTCAGTGCTGCAAATTTGATCTGCAAAATAATAAAGTATAAAGTTTGGAGGGGGAGATACAAAAAAAAAAGAAATAGTATCTCCCCCTCCAAACTTTATACTTTATTATTTTTTTTTTAATTATAATTGAGGGGAGAAATTGGTGGGTTTTATCCGTTTTAAATGTCTGTTTTATGCTTTTAATATAGGTTGACTTAGTGGCTTTTGCCATGCTTTAATTTTATTGCTAACCTGAAGACGAAAATTGATAATTTTCGAAACGTTGTTTGTATTTTTATGTAACACTGCTTGGTTTGCCTTCACATAATCTATTACCGTGATTTTTTACTCCATTGCATTAATATCAACTTAGCATCATGATCCTAATTTGCTTTCATAACTATACAAAATCCTGTTCAGCCTCAAAAAATTTCAAAGAAATAGGGCACAAACTTGACAAGTAGGCGTGAATTTGACCCTTGAAAAAATATTAGAGAACGACGTTTTAGGCTGATGTGGAAGGTACCTGCTGACCGGTAAATTAGTTGCCACTAGTGCATGGGAGACACAGTGAATGAAAATATTCGGCACTCCATTTGATGTCTTGTTCACCTAAAAACAAATCGACAATACACGATGAGTAATGACATGCTATTACAGACAGTGTAACCTTAAATTAAACATACTTTACTAAATTAAAACACAAAACCACACTAAAAACAGTCCAATTATGTGGACGCTCAACTGATGATCCACCATCTTGGAATGATGTCACTAGTACCACTGATGTTTAAAGTACATTACCAGGTAATGACTGAAACAGATTTTGCCACTTTTCCATTTGGTTAAAATTTGTTGTTGTATTCAAATAGAAGTAGAGCTATGAATACAATAAAGAATTTTAACCAAATGGAAAAGTGGCCAAATCTGTTCCAGTCATTACCTGGTAATGCACTTTAAAAATCAGTGGTATATAGTGACATCATTCCAAGATGGTGGGTCATCAGTTGAGCGTCCACATAGTTGGACTGTTTTTAGTGTGGTTTTGTATTTTAATTTAGTAAAGTATGTTTGATTTTAGGTTGCACTGGCTGTAATAGCATGTCATTACTCATCGTGTATTGTCGGTTTGTTTTTAGGTGAACAAGACATCAAATATATTGCCAAATAATTGTAAGCATTGTGTCTCCCATGTACTTGTGGCAACTAATTTACCGGTCAGGAGGTACTTTCCACATCAGGCGCCACAAAATCGTTCTTTCAATTTAGACTTTTTGGGGTTGATCCTAACCTTAACCTTTACCTGAGTGGAGAATTAAAGCCTTTGAGACCAAAGGTCGAACGCTGAAGACCGTGCAGGGTGTGGCTTGGAGGTCGCGCTTCGGCCTTTAATCTCTAAGGTCCCTTTGGCCTTTAGGCTCAGTCCCCGCTCTGCCAGTCTACATTTAAATAAGAAAACATAATGATATGGTGGTTAGTGCAGAGCAAAATAAATAAGCAGATAAAAGCTTGACTTGATCAACACAGTGCGTTTCAAATACAATATTAAAAAAAACCCAAAAAACATGCGCGTCAGAAACAAAAATTCAACATAAGTTAAAGATGAGGATTATGAGTCGACTGCATAAAGTTTACATTCAATACACAATAGTAAGTAGGCTATATTTCCGGCCTCTCTTGGGGCCATTATCAGGCATAAAAACACACAGAGTAAAAAAGCGAGAGGCCAAATGCCTATCTAACGTCCACCCCTCTATGCAACATAATTTATAGTGTGCGCAGTGTATCTTGAGTCCTGCACGTATTTTGTGATCGGCTACGTCTTCCTGGAGGGAGCGGCTTTAATCGACGGCCGCCATTGTTTTTGTAACCATTTTGGATATCAGCAAGGCACTCTGCTACCAAAAACGTACAATCGATTATCTGTGTTCGTTCTGCAGCGAACTTAAGATACGCCGCGCACACTTTATGCATGTTTTTATTTATGACTGGGATGTACGCAAAAATGTGATTTAACACGCCAAGGACAGAAGGGGTCATCTATAAATGGAAATGTAACGTATTTACCACTATAGCCAAAAATCCATTCGAGATACAAAAAAGCAGCGGACTCCCCATATGCGTACGGTATACGCTAATCTCACGCTGTGTGAAACTTGGTCTTTGGCTATGACTGTATAAGTTGTGGACCTTTAGCTATGTGCATTTTATCCCGTTAGATAATTGTCGATGTTCGAATCGTTATTGATTTTATTGTAGTACTTATATGTTTTGACGAGTATTTTCATAAAATACTTGAATTTTAAATGGACTGTGAGTTGAAACTTTCATTGTCATATTTGCTTGTCGTATATTTAAGTCTAAAATGCAACAGAAATACGTTTACATCAGCTAATGCTTTGTGTACGCGAAGAACAATTATTTACCAGACGTGATCAATGCATATTTAAATTACCTGCACCATTAAGCTTTCCTTCCCATTTAACTTATTATTCCTAATGGTTTATCTTTTCTGCTCCTAAAACTATCACAAATTATTTATTTTCAGAAATAAGTAAATTATTTCATAAATATGCGCGGAGCAGAAAAATATGCATTGATCACGTTTGGTAAGTAATTGTTTTTCGAGTACACCAAACAATATGGCAGTCGCGTTGTTCATTTCATGGCTTTACAGACACGGCAAATCTACGATTTCGCTTGCCAGGGTGACTGCAATGAATTCATTTAAGGTCATCGAGGCTCGGTGTTGATCACCGATGCTGTTGCAACAAATCTAAGAGCCGAATATCGGATGGAAATATTTCTGAAAAAACCGAAATTAGCAGTAACTATTAGCTAAAGTGGATAGATGTTTTTGGGTGAGTTATTGTCTCCATAATTAGCGCCTCTCCTTAATGGCAAGCTCAGCTTATATAGTGTGTTTACATACCGCTAGTTGGTGCATCAGCCGTCGTTTTTCTATGTTGTGCATCTACCAGTTCTGTCGGGCTGACTTTTCGTTTAACTGGAAGGCTACTTAACCTGAAAATCAACCAACGACTGGCTAATTCCAAACTTCAACTTTCAAACTTCGAAAGTGAACTTTTGAGTGCAGACACTTGTGGCGCCCTCCATTCGCAATCTGTGATCTAAAATTTCTGCCCCTAACGTGTCAATACTAGAAGGGTTCTACGAACATAAATTCACTCAAAGAAATCTTATGGTATAAGTAATAAACGAAAAAGAAAATTAAACAAATCTTGGTGTTTGACTTTCCCCAGACCTTAATTTTTCTCCTCACGTTCAGCAATAAGGAATTAAGCAATGATCACACGTTGTTTTAGTTCTAGAGATGTTAATATCCTTATTAGAGCATTTATGGTTTATATTCGACCATAGCTAGAATACTCAAGTCCAATGTGGTCCCTTCACCTCGCGAAAGATATTGACTGTATGGGTGTGTCCAGTGTTAGGTTTACAAAATCTGGTAAAGGTCTCATCAAACTTACTTATAGGAAACGTCTCTTGACTACTAGGCTTGAATCTTTCACGAACCTTACGTGAACCTTTTCAATTCTTATGGGCTTGGTTGATGTCGATGCTTCAAAATTTTTTGATCTTCTGGCACGAGCATCCCAGGGAGAGGTCGACTAAAACTGATCGTTAAAGAACGCACCTTGACTCAAGCCGATTTTCCCTAACCGAATTGTTAAAGCTTGGAATGGTCTCCCAACTAACATTATTAATGTAAACGCTGTGGCTTAGTTCAGAAGTAGGCTCCGCAGCCTTGATCTAATGCAATATTAAAATGGATTTTAAATCACATACTTTTATATTCTAGGCAGAGTGTCAGTGACAATACCCATCCTTTGAACTATTGAACTATTAAGAACTTCGTGGGTATCGATGCTTCGTGAATTTTTTTTGAACTTCGTGGCACGAACACCCCAAGTACAGGCGGAATAGAACTGATCGTTAGAAGAGCACATCTTGACTCACGTAAATTTTCTCTAACCGTATTTTAATATTTTCATATTAATGTACACTCCGTCCTTGTTCAAAATCAGGCTCCGTAGCCTTAACCTAATGAACAGATTTTAAATCCTATATTTTTAAATGCTAATCAGGGTATCAGTGAGGAAAGCACCCTTTATTTGACCTATTTGTCTTCTATTGCAAATAAATGCTCTTTATATTTCATGTTATCAAGAATTTATAGGGTTGGGGAGGTTAATTTGTGTCTGAGACCCCTACTGAAACATCTTAGATTCATTCCTATTAGTTCCGTCTAAGTTTATAGAGAGCGCCATGAGTTTTACGTGGGAATTTCTACTCACTTTCCAGCCTAAAATTAAACTGAACTAAACGAAAATAGCTTCCATTTAATTACTATTTAGTTTAGCTTAGTTGTAATTTAGTTTACTTTAGATTTGGGGTGAAAATTGAGCAAAAATTACCAGATTGAAGGCGTGGCTCACCCTTTAAAACTCGGATGGAATGAATGCAACATGTTTCAATAAGGACTTTTTAGATTTACAAGTTTTCCTCCCAAACCCTATAAATTCTTGATATTATGCATAAACAATGGCGCCAAAAATCGGTATGTTTATATAGCCACTTGAAAGCGCTTTGGATGGAGATTCACTTCGTAACTCTTGTAACTAAACGCGGTTGAGCCTGTGACGTGTCATGACGTCACGCTGAATTTTGTCTGCTTACGTTTGGAGATATTTTACCCAGAATCCCGTGCACTAACTCCGGTTGAGCGCCTCTGTTGAGCGATTCTGCGGTTGAGCTGCAGTTTGAATGTGGTATTATCCGAACCGCCGTTTCTTCTCTTCTAAACGTGAGGAAGCGCCGAGTATTCGAAGTCGTTCGAAAATCGAAGCATATTGCACTAACACTACAACTCGGCACCTAAATATTCCTTTCGGACCACTGAGGCACACTTTTTCTACCTACCGTATGTTCACTTAAACTTCGATTGTGGAAGCCAGTTTTTTTTTTTTTCTTTTGTCGCCAGCAAGTTAAATCTGGGCGCCAGTGAGGCTCAGGGGTGTAAACAGGGTGTGCCGAGGGAGACAGAGCCATTTGTCTGATGACAATTCCCGCGCCACCCGACCTATCAAGAGCATGGCGCGCAATCAGAGAGAAAGCCCCTTCTGACACTCCCGCCTCCCACAGCTGAAACTATCGACGACCATGACGACGTACGTTGAAGGACTGCGATTGAACTTGGACGTCGTTATGATCTTTAACCTCGACCTTAAATTTGCGGCGTCTTTTCATTATGTAACATGCTCATTGACTACTACATGCAACAGAATGCAGACTTGGCTGTCGGAACAGGCAAGCCTTTATTCTGTTGCTAAACAGAATCACTAGTCACTGCACAACAGTGGCTAACGATTACGTTCGCGTTTGGGTCCCTCATTCCCCAACCGCATAAATACCGGCTTGAAGCTATATGGAGCGGGAGAACGATCCCCGCTGCTGGGCTCAACACTTCTGATGTGGGGATTGCACGTTAACGCCAGTGTTAAGCCGATTATGCAATGCTCGCCCTAACCTAACCCAACCTAACCTAACCTAACCTAACCATCAAAAACCCTTAGTTTTGCCATACCAAATCAGCAATTAGTTGAATAAACCAATCATCGAGTCTGTAATAACTTAGGCTTTGCAACTTCAAAAGTTAACAAAGTGGTGTGTGCAGTACGGAGAACTGGGATAAAAAACACTGTAGCCAGCAGCACAAGCAAATAAAAACAAAACCTTATATTTCGGTATCAATGTGGCAAGCACGCGATACCTTCATCAGAGGATAGTAAAAAGTAAAAATTAAAAATTAAAACACCTTACATTTGTACATTACAGGGTATGGCAGAAGTGGCATTCGGATGAACTGCATTGGCACTAAAATAACAAACATATTGATAGATGAATGTTTTAAAACAAATTTCCAAAGT
>JAHWFP010265128.1:0-10332 GCA_023313725.1 Lithobius niger
AAAAAAAAAGCAGTTTCTATAGCAAACCAATAATTGTCACATATTTAAAATTCCTAAACTTTGTTCACTTCACAATCCTTGGAAAGGTTTCATTCGCCACACCCAAATATTGCATCAAAGCCTGAAGGCTTCATTTCAGAAAATCAATTAGATATTATCTTGAAAAATTCAAACCAAAATTGCCAAATGCATAGAAGTTTGAAGGAAAATTGCCTCAAAGAAAAACAAGCCTCAAAGCCTGAAGAAAAAATTTCCTCAAAGCAAAAAGCCTCAAAGCCTGAAGGAAAATTGCCTCAAAGCAAAAAAGCCTCAAAGCCTGAAGGAAAATTGTCTAAAAGCAAAAAAAAGCCTCAAAGCCTGAAGGAAAATTGCCTTAAAGCCTGAAGGAAAAAGCCTCAAAGCAAAATTCCCAAATATTGCATTGAAGCCTAAAGGCTTCTTTCAGAAAATCAATTAGATATTATCTTGAAAAACTCAAAGAAAAATTGCCAAATGGGGCCCAAAACTATCGTCACTACTGTACGAGGCCCGCTTGCAGAAGCTAAAACTCCCGCCTTACCACAAATCGTTTGGACTGAGGCGATTTGATTGAAACTTTAAAATTCTTTATCCAACATCAATGCATCCCCTTTTTACAAAATTACCAGTCTCCAGAATTACCATTCTTAGTTCAGAACTACCATTCTTGTAGGTGCAGAATTACCAAAGTCGCGATCACCGACTTTGGTAATTTTGACTCACTGCACTGAGACACCCGTAAAAAATTTTTTCCAGCAACGTTAGCAACCAATACTATCACCTTCAGCACTGTTGCTAAGGAAATAACTATGCCCCACGCAATACAATTTTTTTTTTGGGATTCGTCTAAAAAAAACCCGGGCCATGTCATGGTAGAATGTTCATTTTCAAAATTTAACGTTATAAAAAATTATCTGCAAAAAAAATTGCACAAACTCATGTTAGTGATAGCAAGAATTTATAGGGTTGGGGAAGAGAATTTGTAACTCTAAAAAGTCTCCATTGAAACGTATTAGATTCATTCCTATTAGTTCCTTCCGAGTTTTTAGAGGGGGCGGCACACGTTCTAGCTGGTAATTTTTGCTCATTTTTCAGCTCAAATCTAAAGTAAACTAAATTACAACTACGGTAAACTAAATAATAATTAAATACAACCTAGTTTCGTTTAGTTTAATTTTAGGCTGAAAACTGTGTAGAAATTCCCACATAAAACTCATGGCGCCCTCTATAAACTTAGACGGAACTAATAGGAATGAATCTAGGACGTTTCAGAAGGGGTCTCAGTCACATATTTTCCTCCCCAACCCTATTAATTATTGGTGATAATAATTCGGCAATAATCGCAAAAATGCAACTAAACTGGAAATTTAGTTCTAACTTTTCTGAGTCAAGTCCTGGAAGAAAGACCCGTCAAACTGAAGAAAAGGTGTCATTGAGGGCCCTTACCCCTTTTGTCTGCAGAAAAACAAAGAAAATAGTGATTTTTTTGCCTTTCGTATTGTTATAGTGTCTGCGGTCCATCGGTTGAGTTCGCCCCAGAATCAACACAAATAATCGATTGTATGTTTTTGGTAGCAGAGTGCCTTGTCGATACCCAAAATAGTTACAATAAGAATGGCGGCCGTCGGTTAAAGCCGTCCCCTCCAGGAAGAAGTAGCCAATCACAAAATACATGCACGACTCAAGATACGCCGCTCATACAATAATTATCTTATTGTTTGCATTCAGCAACAATGACACATAACTACAAAACATTTTAGATCTGATTAAACAATAAATAATAAATAATATAAAACGGGGAGGAACGAGGGGCACTAATTTCGTGCAAGGAATGAAGGGGGGAGGGCAAATATCTGTAGACGGGTACCACTACTACAATACACACTTTGTATTCTCAAAATTTGAGTACCTCTCAATTCACACTTCGTTTGACCCACTGGTTTCCAACTCCCACTGCAAGTACACGTAAACTTTCCAACACCTGACTGGGCAGTGCACGTATTTATTTGACCAGATTCTTCAACCTGACACGCTTCTTTCTCGGCTGTTAAACAGGCATCTGATCAAAAGATTAAAACAAAATATAAAGTTAAACACTAGTTATTGCTAGTTGACCATAAAACCAACAGCAGTTCAAGTCGGGATTTTGATACTTCACGATAATAATAGGGGCGTGTGAGCTCAACTTTTCGTCGTCTGTACAGCGGAAATGGCTGGGAAGACAATAGATTAGAAATGACTTTGCCTTTCCTTCCGTCCGTCACCTTTTTCAGTGGTGGTCAAGTGGACTTTAAGGGACATTCCTCCCAGCAACATTTTTCTCAATCCTCCACATCAAGTACGGCCCCAAAGGTCTATTTACTTACCGTTAGTCTTTGCCTTCCTAAAAATCCGTTTTAAAATGGGGCGTCTACGAGATTTTCTATTGAATATTAGGGAATTATATTTACTGTATCCTGCACGTATATATTACCCTTTGCGTGCCTACAATAACCTTGAAGTTTCATCTGTGTCTGCGCATGTACTAATTTTAATCGTTTGCTGATAATTACTATGAGTTCAAAATCTAAAAGATTAATGCGGTAAAAACAAAAATTAATAATGCCAATAGATCGCCGAAGAAAAATTATAATATGCTAGCCTAAAAAATTATAAATTGCGATGTTAAAATACGAAAATCATTCCGGTTTATGATGACACAATTTTTAACTTGATGCTGTTTAGTATACTGTTCCCAAAGCCAACCGAGATCGTAGCTGTGTTCCTCGTTCAAGGAATGCAGCTACTCTTTCAGTTGACCTTGGTGATGGTAACATGCGTGGAGGCGATCTGCGTGTGGCTGTTATAAGGCAAGCGGAATGTGCCTTTAAAAACACGGCAAATTAAAACATTGGTGTGTCCTAACAATTAATAGGCTTTCTCGACGTAACTCAATGAAATAATAACCGTCGATCATCACATTTAACCCCTACAGGGAGAGTCGCAACCATAAAAACAAAAGGATTTCCTTAACGACACACATTAGCTTTATTTAAAATAGTCTCGACACCGTGTTGCATGGATGAATAGGTCTACTCTCGAACCCAATTCTCTGTTAGCTGCTTCTTATGAAATTAAAATAGCAGGTTAAAAAACTTATGCTGCTTGGAAGTTCCTGTTGAGCTAGTCATCCAAATAAGTGTGAGCCGAAATTCTACGCTGGTGTAGGGAGCTAAGAATCAGGCACAGTCCTGACACGAAAACGTAAGAGTGGTGCACAGGTCGAATGGAAGGAATTATAGTGGCATGTTGTCCTTGTTCGATGAAGCAAAACAAATGGAATACCAAAGGATGGAGAGAGTGGAGGCTAGCATCCTCAAAGTCCATTGACACGGTAAATTTTCATCTTCCTATAGTCATGGAGTCTAACGGTTCCATCTTGATATGCTCTTTCCAAATCATGGAATTGATGTACCGTAGGTTGAAGATAAGGTGAGTCCCTCCATTCTTTTTTGGAATTATCCTTGCTTAGTTATACGATGTTCAATGGAGATGTGCGACTTTCCGCAGGAGTTTCTGCAGTTCCTCCACTGGCAGGGGGTATTCTTTCTTGTTTTACAGCCAAGAGGGGGCCCGATGCATAAAACAGGAAGGCTTGAAAAAGGCACTCGGTAGCCACGTTTTACAATGGACAGGACAAAAGAGTCTGAGGTAATTTCCTCTCAAACCGCGTGTGCAATCTTAACCTGCCCCTACCTATTGGCAAAGGGGTGTAGGTGCCCTGACATGCAAGGCAGGGTCTTGAAAATCCTCTTATGCATCCTCTGCCTCTTGGGCCCAGCCCTCCTTTTTTTTCGGTGCACATTTCCTCTTCCTTGCAACTGGGTTCCTTTCCCCCCTCTTCCTTGAATGAAAGCTCCTCTTACAGATGGAGTCTTAAAATAGGTTTTGTTTCCTGAAGTCGATGAGGAAGTATAGAGAGAACTTCTGGGCTTATTCCGAAAGGGCTCTTTTTTAGCCTGGCCAGAAAACTTCTATCCTGGAAGCGAAGTACGAGGGCACTGTAGGTTAGCTTATGTCGGAGGTTTGGTCTTCTCTTTCAGATCTGGAATAATTTCAAATAACTTTCCCTTAAACAGTTGTTAGGTGCGTAAAAAAGACGGGGCGGAGCTGAGGTAGCCTGTATTTAGAGATGTTTGGAAGTGTTTCTAAAGTAAGCATCCCTGCTATGGAGAACGAACTTCTGGGTTTATTCCGAAAGAGCTCTTTCTTAGCCTGGCAAGAAAACTTTTATTCTGGAAGCGAAGTACGAGGGCACTGTGGTTAAGCGTATGCAGGAGGTTTGGTCTTCTCGTTTAGATCTGGAATAATTTCAAACAACTTTCCCTTAAACAGCTATTAGGCGCATAGAAAGGATGGGGACGGAGCTGAGATAGCGTGTATTTAGAGATGTTTAGAAGTGTTTCTAAAGCATCCCTACTATGGAGAACCTAATTCGTTAGTGTTCTCGCCCTCCCCTCTCCCCAGTTCACATAGTCAGCGTGAAAGTTGGAGGCTAGTTTCATGGGCTGGTGAATTAGGATTTTATTGTCCCTTGTCTCAGGGAGTTCTGCTAAATACGTATATGAAGCCCCAGTTGATGCCCAGTAAACAAATTTACCCTGGGGGACTGGCTGGTAATTCTCTCCTCATCTTTGCATTAGCTGAGGAGAATTCTGATCATGGCCGGTTTATGAAGACATGAATCATGTTCCATTCTGATTTCTTCAGCAACGAATTCAGTTTCCTGAACGTTGTTTGCCTCTTCGTTTTAGGTGCTCAAAAACCATTACATTTGAAAAGTAATTCCCCATACTGGCCTCATGGGGAGGAAGACATATGGCAACAGCGATGGGTTGCCTCCAGAAGGCAACCTCCTGAATTGAGAAATGTCCTAAGGAGAATCTAAGATTGAGGGAGGTGGTTTGTCCGAAAGTGCTGGTTCTCCAGGTTTATAAATATGGTTTTTGGAGGGACAGCAATATTGACTTCGAAAGGTGATTTATTCTTACCAAAGAGTGTGGGGAGATAGAAATTTACCATTCCAACAAAGTCTTCCAGCACACTAGTGAAGCTTGGTGCCCTTGGCTTCGTTCTGAAATGTGGAAAACTTTCAAAGTCAGCATCATCTCCTTCCGGTCTATTTCCGCCATCCAAGTAGGGTGGGGGGGGGGGGGTGCAGTTTCCCTCTACAGAAGAGCGTATCCAAAAAATTATCCAGCATGAGCTGGTCAGGGTCACCCTGAGTAGACTGCAAATTTTCATTTTCCACTCAATCAGGGATTTGTGATATACATAAATGGGGTTGCATGCTTATAGAAGGCCTTTTCTGCTTTGAGAAATGAGGCTGCTAAGCCAAGTGTGAAACTTCCGGTCACTGCTATTCTCCCCAGTCTAGGAGTTGACTATACCACGAGCCATGGCTGGTTGCCGTAATGTCATCATGAGTTAGCCATTGACGAAAGAGAATAGCGGATCTTTGGCCGTCTGGGTGGACTAGCCCAATCACGTGATACACGTGTCACAGCAAACAGCCATTGTGCGGTGGTTTACTGAATGTCTGGATGTCTGGATGTCATGACTGGGTGCTTGATTGAATGCGGGACAGGGAAACTGAGAGACTGTGGGACAAGACGACTGGATGACTGAAAGGCTGCATCCTCGAATTCATGCAAGCTGGCATCTGAATGGCGAGTAACAGATGGCTCAATTGAGGAGCAGAGACTGCATTAAGGACACATCCATTGTAGGCTATTACAGTCGATCTTCACTATTTGGTACAGTCTCTTCCAGTGACTCTGGGAATCACGGCATTGAACCTGCCCCTTTGCTCTGCAACATTATCTTCTCGATCGTGGGGTAGGTTACGAGATGTGATCCTTTGCCGATTTCAATCCTGACTCTTTAAGGATGTACTTTTTTCCATAGAGGAGTTCAGGTTTCATGCTTCTCGTCTTCTTGTGACCTTCTTTCCTGGAATTGCCATGGTGACCGTCTCCACTTTACACGTGCTTACCAACGATTTCAACAATATTTTATTGCATTTATGAGACTGGGGATGTGTTATTCTTTCTTTGTTGCCATCTCTACTATCTGATTTCCTAAGAGAAATGTTTAATCAAGTGGGATGATTTCGTAGGGGAGGGAGGGGAGAGAGGAATGAGGTGATGTGCCCATCCAAGCTAGCAATGATAGGGAGCAAAAACCGTGGCTATCCTCTTTTAAAATAACATTCGAAAAAAGATTCTCTGACAACAGACAGTTAAAATCCTTTGTTCTTATGGAGATGGAGCCTCCTCCTCATCCTGCGCTTTCGGGAAGCTGGCATCGTCAAGACATGTTGTTTACTTAGCCGCAGGTGGTTCAGTCACCCTGAATTACGCCCATCTTTAGGTGGGATATAAGCTAAAAGGTATTTTGATCTAAATGGAGACTGCAGGTAGTTCATTGTAAAAACACTCTACAAAGTGCCCACAAAATAACGAAAACTGAATCCGTAGACGTTGTCAGTCAAAAATGTTCTGACATACGGTATATTCGTAAACTTAAGTTTGTTTAGAATTATTATTTAGCCATTTACAGTGAATGACACTGAAGTTTCGAAATAATTTTGGAGCGTCATGGGTGCTTGCAATATTAATATAAGGCCACATTTACACAACAAGACTTTCACGCTCGCTGAAAGCTGCTGATCTATGGATATTTATATTTATTAGAAATTAGCTCATACGAGAATGCGATAACGTGTAAATACTAACGACTAGAAAACAAGCACCTAGTTGCGAGCGATCTTCAGTACACTTCCGCCACTTTTTCAACGAAAATGGTGAGGCGCACACCTCAATCACAAGCTGCAACAGAGATCTCTATTATATAATCTAAAAGTCGTAACCATCGCAATTGCTGGTTAAAAATGTTTTAGACCTAGGTTAAGATTTCAGCTTTTAAGCCAAACTTTTTTTTACCAGCCATTAACACTTTGTAAGTTGCAGCTAACGTAGAACTGCATTCGAGAGTAGGCGTATTAATTCATGTACCACAGTATCAAGACTTTTTTTTAATGAAGTTGTTAATTTTTTTTTTTTTTTGACGGTTGCGTGTCTTCCTGTAGTGGTTAAAAAAACGATCAAATGTAATTATTTAACAGAGTTATGTCGAGAATGTCTATTAAGGTTTGACCTTGGTCTCCCATGTTAAAGCTGAAATTTCGATGCCTAATTTCTCTGCTCCCTTTCAATATTTTTTACTCAAATTTCTCAAAGATCTGGACTTGAGGTGGAATCGCGAGTTTCATTTTTGGCGTATGTGGTGGTGATGGACTTCTTTGAACACGTTTATACAGACTAAACCATTTGCCCTAGAAAGCAGGTTCTTAACTCATTTCAAAGATAAATTTCCGGAGATGTGCCCTTTATAGACATAGAAATTTCAATTGGTCGTACCATTCCGGAGTTACAGGTCCCTGAACGATCAGTTTTGTTGTTTTGTATTGTTTTAAACATTGTTATTAGGCAAAAATGCGAATCAGCAAACGCGAGCCGCAAGGCACAGATTTAAGAACAAATAAACGCAAACATTGTTGACGAATCAACAATTCACCCGCACCTTGATGAAACGTGAAGAGGAAGAATTATCCTTATTACGAATTAGTTTATATAGTGGTATGACATCACCCTCCCATGTTAAATTTAAATGTTCGTTGCCCATTTGGCATGTCGTCCTGTAGTATTACAAATAAAGGCCAAAACGCTAAAGAGAGCTGCAGAAAACTAACTTCCAACAGAAAGACTGGCACTGAATAAGCGAGAGTGAAGCTAGCGAAATTCAGTGCGTTTGTATGGACTACATAAGACCAACTTGTTATGTCAAAATATCACGAATTATAAAACAAAAACGAACTGTGTGATGTTTAAGGTAAGGTTTAATTTGTCCGAAGTCAAAACAGCAAAGGAGCACAAACTAACTTTCCTGTAAGGTTTCAAATACTGCAGCGTTGCTGTACTGTTTAGTCCACAACGTGAACCCTTACTGTCGTATCCAACCATTCTACAAGTAAATACATTTGAAACCATAGCCCAGCTTTCAAAACTTTTGATGTTGAAACAAAGGAAGAACAATGTAAGGCTACACACCGACTACTTTCTGGGCCAGTTTCAGTGTTCTTCAGTTAAGTCATCTACTTTCCGTTCGTCAACCTACTAATGATACATACATAGTGCTCGAAGTGGGGCGGTATGCGACGGCATGGCATACCGCCTCTTCATCAAATCTTTGCAGCCCATTCCCTCTTTTTTTGCCGCGAGGAATGGGAATAATAATAATATGCAAGTTCACCACAGAAACTGCGGTAGGACAACGGAAGGGCTTTGAACCTCTGACACCGAGCCCAATTTAAATGAAAGTGGAGATTATGAGCAACAAGGCAAAGGGGAGAGAACAAATACCAGGTTTAGTCATGACAGGCGGCGCTTTAAAAATGGCCCAAGATCCTTCTCTTTAAGCCCGACTAAAACCCTACACTGTGGGTTGGTTTACAGTAGACGCGCTAAGTGAATTCCATACATTCACCACGCGTACCGAAAGCAAAGTTCAAGCGTGATCCCTGTGCCACCAACTTCCAACTATGACCGCGTGTACGTGCTGGGTCAGGTGACATGTAAAAAAGAGGGGAGGGGGGGCAAACAGCAGTAATGCCATGTAGAATCTAAAAAGTTAATGTTAGATCGTATCTGATTCTACGTAATTCAAGAAGTTCGAGGCCCGTAGCCTTAAGGCACGCAGAATAATTCAAGTCTCGTAGGCCTGCAATGCCTTTAGTGAATTAACGTTGCAAAGTTTCAAGGAGGTCAATGTCCTTAACTAGATAGGGGGACCAAACTGGGTGGCGTATTCCAAAAGTGTTCTGACAAACACCTTAAAGGCCCAAACTTTAGTCTGCAAATTTCCAGAAGTGAAGCACTTATTTACCAAGGCTGAGCGTCTATATGCCAGCGCACATGTCTTTTGACAATGCAGTGATGATTTTAAATCAGAGGTGAACCACACACCAAGGTCACGTACCTCCCTAACTGTAGGCATAGTGCATTGATCAAGGCATACCGTCCGCCAAAGTTTGACGAAGCTGTTTAATTTGTTTGCTGACATTTTTACTGCTGGTTATCTCGTTAGTTCTTATTTTTTTTAACGTAATTCTTGTTTGTTGTACAACAGCATGCCATTTATGACAGCCTCTCTTTTATTTACTCGCTTGCTTCACTTGGAAAGTCAACGCCATTATTGCACATTGTCAGTAATGGATAAACAACGCGTGCTTTATTTCCTCCTGGAATTGTACATTACGTCAACCACTTTTTTGTTGCAGTACTTCTGTTTTGTTAAAGTGTTTCCAGGAAACGAAACACACGATATCGCTTCGCACAGTTCCGTGTACTTTTTCAGTGAGTAACCGTATTTCAGTTGCTTGTGGAAATAAAAATGATAACCAGAAATGATTTGCTAAGAGGCGGTTCAATAAAAATTCCTATTAAGTTTTTATTTTAATTTTTCTGCAGCTATTTCGTAGTTTGTTAAAAAAACAAATTTAGTATTTACCAGATTTTAGTTTTTTTTCCCTTTCCTCCTTTCCACCAAAGTTTCAGATAGAAAGAAATGGGGTAAAGAAATACAAAAAAAAAAGTCGTCAGATTTTGCCATACCGTCTGTTATTTATTCCCACATCGAGCACTGTACACACACATATAATTTTTCAAGATTTTCAAGCACTTTTCCACGAATGGAATTTCATAATTACTTTCCAGGATTTCAACGACTCGCACGAACCCTGAAACACCTGTAGATTTGCGCTACGCACACTAAGACGATTAGTTTTAAACCATTTTCCAGCGATGTCATTTACCCAAGTAGAATGCACCAATCATTAGCTGACCAATCGTATGCAAATACAGCAGTAAGGTTTCACGTGGACTAAACAGCACTAAATAAATACGGATGCAAACCTATTTACGTTGCCTTTTGGACTTGTATGTCTAAAACAGTACAGCAACACTGCAGTATATGAAATCTAACAGGAAATTTAGTTTGTGTTCCTGCGCTGTTTTGACTTCGGATCAGTTACACCTTACCTTAAACATCAAACAATTCGTGTTTGTGTTCTAATTAGCTATAAGGAAGCAACGATGTTTTAATTTGCCGTGTTTTTTTTTTTAAATCCACTTGACTATCGATTAAAAAAGGACGGACAAAGTCGTTGCTGTAGTCTTACCAGCCGTCTCTGCTGTGCATATGACTAAAAAAAAA
>JAHWFP010265128.1:16562-38514 GCA_023313725.1 Lithobius niger
CAGTGTTAGGGATTGGACATTTAGCACTTGTTGCTCGGTCAGTGTCAGGGATTGAACATTTAGCACTTGTTGCTTGGTCAGTGTCAGGGATTGAACATTTAGCACTTGTTGCTCGGTCAGTGTCACGGATTGGACATTTAGCACTTGTTGCTCGGTCAGTGTCAGGGATTGGACATTTAGCACTTGTTGCTTGGTCAGAGTCTGCGTGGCTTTACTTACATGCACATATTATACGATTTGTTGACAAATGCTGCAATTTTCAGCAAACATTATTTTTCTTTTGCGATTTAAAATCTTAACGTGTGTTAAGGGATTGACATTTAGCACTGGTTGCTCGGTCAGTGTCAGGCATTGGACATTTAGCACTTGTTGATCGGTCAGGGTCAGGGAGACTTTACTTATGCACCTATCACATGAAACCACAAAGGAAGAGCTGAATAATAAAAGTAACGTTGTTTTGTAGTAAAGAGGGAATTATTAACACACTTACTCAACTTACTCTAGATTTAAAGGGGGATTGCCATCAAAAAACATGCTGCAGCATCTATAGCCATTTACCGCTATCTAGTTCCGTCTAGTTCTTAATTTCAACAAGCAAAGGAACACACAAATAAATTTCTTTTTACGAATCCAACAAGCTACGTGCCTCCTTAATTATTGAATGTAAAGTTTATGCGTGTACATGCACCAGAAAGCAAGTGGTAAAGTTAAGCCTAACGTAATAACGGACGTTTTTTTAAAAAATAAAAAAAGACCGTTTTGAAATGCAGATTTAGAACAGCTAGATGGGACCCATCCAGTGACAGTGATATTGTTAACCTTGACGTTTCCTCCCTGCTGCACGTGGACACACCAACTCTAAACTCAATAATTAAGGAGACACGCGGCTTGTTTGTTGTGTAAAAAGAAATTTCTTTGCGCATTCCTTCGCTTGTCTAAATCGAGTACTACATAAAAAGTTAATATTGGTAGATGATGCTAGGTGCTGCAGCCTGTCATTCTGTAAACAGGCACCTTTAACAAAACGATATCGTTGAGATTAGTGTCTCACGACCCGCGTAAGGCCGGGTTTATGCAACGACTCGCCTTTGCATTCTCGCAGCTAGAATTTAATCGCAATGGCATAGTTGTCGTTGCCATGGTAACGACGCCATCTGGATTAGCTAAATCCGACGTCATTTGAGTAAATGCTTTAAGTGTTATAATCCGTGGCAATACGATAAAGAATTCCTCCTGACGAAATGTCCATAGTCCCTTCTGAACTCGCATTATTCAGTGTTTTCATTGCGAGTCGACAGCTCTAAAACCTCCACCATGTTAGAATTTCAGATGATTTCTAGCTTCTAGCTGCGAGAATGCAAAGGCGAGTCATTGCGCAAACGCGCCCTAAGGCGTGAGAAGCTCCGGCTTGACAATGTAGCAGCCACCTACAACAGAAAGAAACTAGCTGTCCGCTCGTGGCTTAGTTCGTTCAGCACTGGCTAGCGTTTAAGCCTTATTGATTCTGCTCTTATACAACACATTCTATTCTAGATAGTTACGTTTTCTTTTGCACGTCCTCACATCTTGATATTCATTGTGCGTATAGGGCTCTTTACACTTGCATCGAAAGTCACTGTTTCCCACCTTAATGCATTCGTTTATGTTGCCTGATTCGTGAACTTTACAGGCCACTAATTGCAGTACAGTACAATCTGTAATAAATGTAATGTACAATAATAAATGTAAATGTGCAATGGTATAGGTGCTGAACTGTGTGCATCTAACACAAATCAACACCTGGCAATAATAAACAAGTGAATGCAGGGGTGTCGATTATACCCAAAACGTGTTGGGAAGGGAATGGGAATAAAACGTGAGCGAATCATAAATAACACCCCGTTCGGAGCGCAGGCTTTTAATTCGGAATCGAATTCCAAATTGAGAGAAATGCGAGTCGAATGCAGATTAGTTTGCTAGATCCCAGTTCGGCGCGCAAGAGGGAAAGGACGGCAAAAAGCGGTTAGTTGCTAGTTTCTCAACCGCTCACCAGAACATGCCGTTATCGTTGAATTAACGGATTCGTGCTTGGACCAACACTCACATCGTGACGCTATCAGCCCATGAATCGTTTAACTTTTTTAATTTTTAAATAATAGGGGCTGGCAGTCGTATACACTCCCCTGGAAATTAGTGCATACTTCCTTTGTTTAAGCGAGGAGCATTTGCGAAATGCGATTGCCACCTGGTGATGGTATGTTGCTAATTCGGAATTCGACCCACATTTGTGTACAGAGCGTCCGCTAAATTGAAGTGATGCAAAATGAAGCGTGTTCGATCCACCTATGAATTAGGATTCATTTATATCAGATACGATCCACTTCACTTCGGATGTGTCCACTCCGTTTGGAGCACATTTACCATATATACGGTTTAGAGATGCCCTCCAAACAAGGTAATAGGCAGTCTTACAATTTCCAAATTTTTAAGTAAGGGTAATTGCTGGCCGGTGCAGGAAAGAGAGAATTATATTTTTTCCCTAACAAAAAACTTCTTAATCATTCATGGCGTAAAGAGCATGGGGGGGGGGGGGGTTGAAGCTTAATGGCTTAAAGAGTATGACTGGGCCTGTAATCTGCAATACCTAACACTTACTAAGCATTTTTTAGGTACGTAGAAAGCCTAGTATGAGAAGTAATTTTTTCCCTTACGAAAGATTTCTTTATCTTTCATGGTGTAAAGAGTATGACTATGCCTGTAATCTGCAATAGCTAACATTTACTAAGCATTTTTTAGGTACGTAGAAAGCCTAGTATGTGAAGTAATTTTTTCCCTTACGAAAGCTTTCTTTCATGGTGTAAAGAGTATGACTGTGCCTGTAATCTGCAATAGCTAACATTTACTAAGCATTTTTTAGGTACATAGAAAGCCTAGTATGTGAAGTAATTTTTTTTTCCCTTACGAAAGATTTCTTTATTTTTCATGGTGTAAAGAGTATGACTGGGCCTGTAATCTGCAATACCTAACACTTACTAAGCATTTTTTAGGTACGTAGAAAGCCTAGTACGTGAAGTAATTTTTTCCTTTACGAAAGATTTCTTTATCTTTCATGGTGTAAAGAGTATGATTGTGCCTGTAATCTGCAATAGCTAATATTTACTAAGCATTTTTTAGGTTCATAGGAAGGCCAAACTAGTATGAGAAGTAATTTTCACCTCAAATACAAAGTGAACAGAGACTCACAAGTGTAACCTTTTGTACTCTATAGCTTCGAATAACTGAACTGCTGTAGTACGTGTAATTCTCTCCCAAGCATGTTTACATAGAAGACTCGTCTAGTTTCAGAGGAGTTGTTTCGTAACCACACACCACTGTATGGGTCACTTTACTTTCATACTATTGAATATCAACCAATCGAGACTACCCTGAAGAAAACACTACTAAAAGTTTGAGTTAATTTGACTTAAAGTGGTCGGCTGCAACGTTCATGTTGTAAAATTCAGTGTCACCAGTTCAAAAAAGCATTTACCGGTTAACCGTTTAGAAACATGGTCGTCCAACTGGCTTGAAAGCATTGGGGACACTTAAAAGTTTAGAGTTCAGAACTGAATCATGGAGCTGTTTTATCCACCATGAAAATGATTTTTTGATTGTCAGGTTTTTGGCCGATTCAAAGTATATGCAGGTATGGAAACAAGGTAGGAGCTCAACCATTAAAGAGAGACAGAGACTCTTCTGTGCTTCTGTTGGGTGTAGCTAAAGACTGAAACAACAGAACTACTTTTTATGACATACCAGAAAGTTCGCACTCCTGTGGTCCATTAGGCAAGTATCTTCCATTGCACTCACAAGTGTATTGTTCTCCAGAATCGTCAGAGTCGTCAGAATCTGCGACACTACATTTATTTGTGCTGTCTGGTTCCTTAGTTCGACAAGCTTCTTGTTGGTCTTCATCACATCCTGCAGATAATACAGCGACAAGATACCCATTATAAGTTGGTACAAATCTACAAAGCCAGTGCAGTCATCATGTGTGCATTCATCATGTGTTGAGTTGGTGGTAAATTGTTTGAACTTTGTGCATCACATCACAGTTAGGTAAGACCAGATTGATTACGCATTTAACACGTCGCAAATAATGGTGAAGCCTTTGTAGGTGAGAATGAGTTTTGATTGTAATTATTTAAGAAATATCACACCTGAATTAAACAATGGAAGCAGCGAACAGTTGGAATACAAAAAATGCCAGACTCGCCTTTTTTTAACACACCTGTAAGTGAATTTGTGGTAATAGCATCTTAAGCAGCTCACAGTTAAAATAACTAATTTATCACCACACAGTCTTTCGTCAGCAATGATTTGGACTCTTATTGCTGATTCGGGCCTTAAAGGCGCCAGTTCACCATTTCGATATCTTTGTTCTCCATTTTCTAAACACAGCATCCACGTTCCATATTCTCTGTCATCGTATATACTGATGTGGGTCGTGTGATCTTGTTTTAGTTACGATAATCGCGGCGCTGCTGCTAGTAGAGTTATTCCATTTTTTATTTACCGCTATTTTCTTTATATTGCTCGAAAATTCTATGGTGCTGCATCTAGAAGTTGAAAAGGTGAAAAAGCGCCTTTAATGGCACTCGAAAGGAGAGCTTTCGAGTGCCATTGCTCACTGTGAGCATTTAAAATTGTGGAACAAATGCAAAACAACCTTTTAACAAACCACGTTTTTCTTTCCTGTGTCGTCCGATGGAACTGCTATTTTCTAATCGTAGCATGCAACTCAACAATGCTTGCGAGCATCGTGCGGCACATACATATCTATAGTCTGTTCCACATTATGTTTGCAGGAAACTGACTGTACGACGCCACGTTTCCTTCTGCTATGAGTGCAAAAACACGTAACTATCTCACTCATAGACTCGAACAGTAACCAGAGCCGGCTCAGGGGCACGCGAGCAACGCGACCGCGTAGGGCAACCAGATTATAGGGGCCCCCGCGCGGGCGCCATCTTCTTACTATAGCGAGAAGATAGGTTGATTTAAATCCTTTATACTGCGTTGAAGTAAAGAGAAAAACGTGGTGAGAATCTGTGCTAATGTTTTGAAACTTCAGGAATGTGGGTCGATTGGCCGAAGTGTTGCACAACCCGAAACCGAAACTAGTGGTACTTGCGGATGGCCATTTTTGTCGGCAGGTGGAAATGTGATAGGAAATGAAAAACGCGAAACGCTGAAATAAATCTTCCTTTCTCGTCTCCCAACGCCACCCCGTTTTTTTCTTCTTTACATTCTTTCTTTCATTTTTTTTTCTTCTTTTGGGGAGTACGTCTTTCTTTATGTTGTGCAATTGAATGTTACTATGCTAGAGAAGTTGCCTTTGCACTTACTAATCGTGTGAACACGAGCATGTGTATTTCTGAATGATGTGACCATGCTAACACGCTGGCTGCTACATCCACCCACTTATTTTCATCACATCTTCATGCTTTTTCAACCACCAGATTCGTAACGTGTAGATGACGCCACTGCAAATTTAATGGCCCGTTTCCGAAGGTAACTTTTTTATTCTGAGTCGAATTCCGAATTAAGAGACATGCGGGTTGAATTAATTTTCCTGCCCCTGTTCCGAGCATCAAGCCATCTGCGATTAAGAGTTTCTAGTCTCACAACCACTTTGTTGCCAAATTAATGCATCCGTGTGTAGGATAAACATTCGCACTGTGATTCCACCAGCACATAAATTGTTTCAAGGTTTCAATTTTTAAGTAAAGGGCACTAGCAGGCTTCTAAACTTCCCCATAGACTTGGTGCACACTTCTTTTGTTTTCGAGAGGTGCACTTGAATAAATAAACATATTTGCCACCTGTTGCCATAATGTTTCCAACTCGGAAGTCGACTTACGTTGCGTTCCGCGCTCCCATGGAAGTTAAGTGAAACGAAGAGAAGTTGTTTCGACCCAGATATGCATGCACGATCATTTATAATAATAATATAATATAATAAATCAAAGTTTGTCGCAATAGCAATGGGTCTGGCAAGGACCGGGGGGTCGCTAACAGCCAGCCATAAATTATACGGCATTTACTGTAAAATTAACGTCTTTAAAAAATAAGAAATTACTTATATTGAATTTCAACAATATGATAACATTTAAAAAAATGAAATAAAACAATGGCCAGGAATGTGGAATAGACGAAGGTGGGGTGGGGGGACACGAATGCCATACCACCAAGGTTAGACCTGCCAGGGACACTTTGGTCCCCGATGGCATGGCCAAACGTGTAGGTTTTTCAGGGAAAGGATGGCCAAGGTGCAGATAAGGGAATGTTTAAATAGGCTAATGAAGCTAAAAAATTTTAAAATCGTTGTAAACTTGCTACAATTTTTTGTTGATTTTAAAAAGTAAAAAAACAAATGCGTCCTCATAATGAGATTTGCCGTAATCAAATAGTTAAAAAAGTATACATAAAGTTAAAAAAAAAAACCATTCACCACATACTCGATTTCACTCAGATAACAATCCACTTCGCTTCGGGTTTGTCTTCCTGTCCCAGTTCCTTTCCCATTTAATGCGATTTAATGTGCCCAGTATTTAATGGGTGCCCCCTTTAACTGAGGCCTGAATGTAAAGATACAGTATATAATTTTTGGTGGTGTTGTGTTTGGTTTTCTCAGCCCCCTAAACTTGAGTACGTGTACACACCTTACACTGCAATCCACGAAATATGTATGTGCATTTGTTTGTTCAGCTACATCAATCCAAATGGCTGATTGTAGCCCCTCGGAAGGTAAATTTTGGAATGTCTACAACTTCCTTCCTGCTTGCTGGGTTGTGCGATGATCATTAGAAAGCTTGGCGTGCAGCCGAAACGCTAGTGTAAATATAGCAGCACGAAGCACATATTAGTCAGTAAGCATTCCTACTAAAAGTTCTTATAAGACAGCTCTGTTAGGGTTGATTTTGCAGTGAAGCCTTCATAGCTGCCCCTTAATGGGCTCATGCTTGAGCAAAATATGAGCCTCTCATGACCAAAATGTTAGTTTTGACTGTTATTCAACGTGGCGCCATACTTTTCCATATCCGCTCTTCGATAATCCCGGTGTACAGTACAGAGTTAGAAGCAAATGACTGTATTTTTTTTATAGCAGATTTAAGTTGAAGTTGCTGGTTAAAGGCATTTTGTGGGAATGCTACGATCATGGCCAACTGCCCTTCATGCACTCATTACCAGAATCGTGAGGAATTTAGTATAAATCCCAAAGCTGATAATCCTAGGTGGGGCCACCAAAATTGGCATGGCAACTCACAAGACCACAACGAAGGCCTACTTGATAATTCGAGGAAACTCCCATGAAACTCAGTGAAGTACATTGACTAGCACTGTCAGAAGAAAATCGGAAAACCCACTGTTGACACCACCAGCAGAAACGCAACTATGAGGCAGGTGGTTGCCGTGGATTCTAGAAAATTTCGATGACGAAGCTCACCTTTGCTATGCTACAAATAATATGAAACCAGCGTAATGTTAAAATGGCACTATCATCGATTGAAAGTCTGCAGAATATGGCAGCGTCTAGCGCTGTTTAGTACAATCTAGCACTTGCTAGCATCAAGCGAAGGAAAGCACTACGCCATTTTTTTAACAAAACAAACAAGCCACGACCTCATTAATTACAGAGTGAGAATTAGTTATGTCCTCGCGCAACTGGAAGCAAGCTGTAAAGGTTAACAATATCACTGCTGCTAGATGGCGCCACGATATTTTCGTACTATTTTAATCGGTGATAGTACCACTTTTAAGTAGCCCTGCTGTAGTTTCCAATATTTGGTGTTATTTACGTGAAATAAATTAATACTGTACCCTGAAATGATTTTATAACCCTTTTTTAAAATTAATTTCTTTTGAGCCTTACATCAACCGAAGAAATTTAATGCTTGTATGGCTGAACCAGCTCAATTTAGAACATTACCAGACTTTTAGTGAAGAAGAAATATCCGGTAAAGGGAGGTGCCAACCCGGGAATTCGATCCGGGAAAGCCCCGATCATCGTAGGGGCCGAAAAATTGTTCAGAATTGGCCAGAATAGTCCCCATAGCCGCCGAAGGAGCATGGTAGCCTCTCACGCTACCCTGGCCGGCAGCCCTGGCAGGGACTTTGCCAAGGTCCCCTTTTCAGGGGTTCGACCAGATCCGCAAACCTCCAGCAACCAGCAACCTCTATGAATTAAACCTCACAAACTGGGCAGTTTACGGTTAAAAAAAATTCAACAGACAATTGCCTTTCATTGAGTAGCAACACAAGATTGTAATATTGTTCAACGAAATTGTGTAAAGAAATTGTGTAGTAACAATTAATCTATTATTATTCGGGGGGGGGAGGGGCATGGTAGGTCGCTTATTTGTAATCATTAGAGTCACTGTTGCATCACATCAGTGGCCCAATCGTTTTGAAGCTGCAACAAAAACATTGAAACTTACAGGCAATTCCCCAAGAACGATTGTAACGATTTTCAATCATACAGAGTGAAAACACTGAAATAGTTTTTAAAAAGTTTGCAAATATTTATTTTTTCATTATACTGGGTGGGGCAGAAAGGAAGGGCCACCCTTGGCAATCAAAGATGGTTAATGTTAGGATAATGAAACTTTGCATGGTATGTAGGCGAACGGGGGCCAACTAACCATGAATCGATCACTGACCTTGACGCATATTTTCAAGGTCATCGTGATGCTAACTTTTTAACTGTGCTTCGTAGAACTCCAGTTTAAATTAGAAACTTGTAGACATTGGCAAGGCATGGCCAATGCAAAAAAACAACGAAATTCGGTACGTTAGTTTAGGAGTTACGGGAATTACTAGCATCATTCTGTTGTGCTGGCCGAGTGGCTTTCCTGCCAAACAGTTCTGTCAGGCTCTTTCGTACTGTATTGGTAGATAATGGTGATCAGCTCTGAAACAAAATCAGAAATGTTAACCTGAGGGAGGAAAACATTAGTTTCATTTTCTGGACGACTACGGTGACTAAACTATGCCAACTTGCATAAGATGCTGTAGTTTGCAACACCATTCTGTTTAGACGTGTAATGTAGCAGGTAGTGTTGAGCTAGTGTCGAGTCATCGGTTTGTCAGTTGCTGTTTGTTTCCAAGAATGCTTCATGTACTTTGAGGACCACTGGACTTAAATTTACACTCACTGTTTGACAGGAAAGCCACTCGGTCAGCACAACAAAATGATGCTTGCAATTTTCGTAACTCCTAAACTAGCGTACCGAATTTCGTTCTGTTTTTTTTTTTGCAATGGCCATGCCTTGCCAATGTCTACAAGTTTCTAATTTAAACTGGGGTTCTACGAAGCATGGTTAAAAAGTTAGCATCACGATGACCTTGAAAATATCCGTCAAGGTCAGTGATCTATTCACGGTTAGTTGGCCCCCCGTTTGCCTACATACCATGCAAAGTTTCATTATCCTAACATTAACCATCTTTGATTACCAAGGGTGGCCCTTCCTTTCTGCCCCACCCTGTATCGTATTGCGGGTGGGACTTTCAGGATACATGCCGAGTGCTGTCAAGGAGGGGCAGTATGAAACTGGACGTGAAGGGCATGGACATAAATGCTGACTCGAACTGATTCCCACATGCATCCCGTACATCTAAAGTTATTCTACTGTCATGAATTATGAATTTCGATCCAAAGGCAGTTTAACAAAAAGTTCGAATAATTCAAGAACATACTTTAAGTCAAGGCTCATTTTCCACACAAATGGGAACCTGTCGGCACGTAGTACTAGTTTTTAATTAGTAGAGGAAATCATCTAATACTTAACTAGAAAAGACATAAGAAATTATTACTTTTGCGATGGGGGGAGAGGGTTACATTTTTCAGCGTCTTGGGATAGAAGTTACTGAAAATTTGGATGTCACATTTTCAATTCCTCCGCCCATTCACCCAGACATAAACAATGTCCCCTCCCTAACATGAAACGTGCACGTTCAAAAACACTGCAGAGCAAGCACTGCATCACAACTTCATAAAAAGTAAAATCGTCGACCGTTTTGAGGACCTTCTTCAGTACAAGGCAGTGCAACGACCTAATCTGCCGTCCATTTTGTCTACTACGTCACTTGGCTCGCCTGAATTTAAATTCAACAAGAAACGTGAGCATTTAAATTGAGAATTCAATTTTTCATGAGCAGAGAGGCTGCTGGCCTCTAGTCCATACTTCATTTGCAGTTTTGTTCAAACAGAATGTCTGTTTTGGGTAGCAATATTCATTGATCTGAAGAACTTCATAATTGAATATATCCAGTCCTCCAATTTCTCCAACTTCTGTGGGAATCTGGAGGACTGATTATTCAGTTATCAAGTTCTATAGATCAACGGATATCATTATCCAAAACAGGAATTCAGCTTGAACACATGGCAAATTAAGTATGGATTAGGGGCCAGCCAGCATCCTCTCTGCTCATGAAAAAGTGAATTTACAATTTAATAAATAAAAAAATTAATAAAAAAATTAATGAAAAAATTAGTGAAAAAATCAACAATTAAGCATAGTTTAAACACTTTACGTACATTAAACATAAATAAAAATATATTTACAACAAAAATTTAGAATATACAATACACAAAACTTATAATGACACGAAACATGCGCACCGCCAACCAGCTATCCAGCCACGTATCAAAGCTGCGTACACCAGACAGACGGCCAGACACCTAATCAGTTTAATTACACAGATTAAACTCTTACCCTTTTAAAATATATACTTACGTCCTGGTTTAAGGACGCATTTCATAGAACCATTGTTTTGGTAATCTCTGACACATTTACATATAAATACATTCACACCAAGCACCGTGCATGTATTGTTTGTCCGGTCGATGTGACACGCTTTTTTTTCTAACGAGTTACAATCTGCAATGAAACAGAACAGGAAATGCACGGTTCAATATTAGTTTTAGTAATATTTACAAACAATTGCTGATATTTGTCAATTTGTCGTATCGTTTGTCTACAGTTTTGATAATTTTGCCCAACTCGAAGAAAACACTTTCCCAAAAACCATATCTGCACAATTCAACTGGTCAAACTTGTGTAAGCAAGTGGATCTACTATGTAAATAAAAACGTTCCAGACGTGTAATTGGCAAATAGTCACAAATTGGGAGCTCGCTTTAATTTATTCAATATAAATTTGACTTGGCCAATATTAATTTGACTTTTTTCTGTACAGTTCTTCAGCTATCTATTGTATACTGTTGTCAGTAACAAAGCTTCCTTATATCAGGAGCCTATAGAAAACAACTAGGAGCGTGTCTCGGTAACTTCCACTACAGTGTTAGGTCAAGAGCGGCTACAGTGGTGTACAAATTTGTTAGCAGAGGTCGCCACCTGCATGAGATGATTAGAGGTGTGCGTCACGTTCTCAAGGCTAATTTTCGGTCCTTTGTTTTTAAACAATAAGTGTTTAACATGGAAATAATACCAAAGTAATATTAAAAAACTAAACAAACAGACAATCAGTTGTTCGTAAGTTGCTCTAGCCAACAATAAAATAGAGCGTTGCTTTCGTAGCACACGTCTGCTTCGCGTGCTAGGTTTCAGTTTCGATATTAGACAACTTGGCACAGGCGCAGTATTGTTGCTCCTTCTGGCGTTAGCACATCGTACTAAATTAAGCACGCCTAACATCGACCAGCCACACACGCTCCTAGTTGTTTTCTATAGGCTCCTGCTTATATGTATAAAGGCTTAACGCTCGGTTTCACGTAGAAAACGAGCGGTGTCTTTCAAGACCGTCAAAAACTGCTGCGAGGTGCTCTAAGAGCATGAATAATGAAGTTCCAAACTATGCCACATCATAGCATTGATTAGTGTTAACGGGATGCACAAGAACGAGGTAAATCTTCTCATTATTAGGTTTCCCGGTGTTGCAGCACTAAACGAACAGTATTTTATGGTAATAATGACTGTCCTTGAAATCTTCTGATGATTTATTGCTACATCAAACGATCGTTTAATACATTTTAAACGAAAATAGAAAATGCCGTAACCAAATACACAGTACAATACATGCGTACCTTGGTTCTTCCTGTGGTTGAAATTCATGAAATTAATCCTCCGAGTCTTTATTTTGACGTCAGTGGACGAAGAGGTAAGTAGCGTGAAGCCACCGTTGTTAAACCTTAATAATTTAGTTTCAATGCAGTGTTTTAAGTTTAAAATCCGCATATCACGTGTCATGAGCACCTTTCACAGTTCAGTTCGCATGCTAGAGCAATTCTTTTTTTGGCATGTTCGCAGCGCGACTGGTGGCAGAATCGAAGGCTAAGTGGACGATGCATCAAATTCTATTGCCAAGCCTTATAACATATAATTTTGGCCTTAACAAGATTGGCAAAGTTTGAGCGAGTATGGGCGACTACAAGAGCCTACTGTAGTAGTGGGGTAGTGAGGCCAATCGGCCATTACTAGTTCAGCATATCACACTTAAGAGGGTGCTAGGAATCCTGATCACTTCATTCCACAGGGAAAATTACACATTTGACCTAGTATGGCTTTTTCCATTAGCTTTGCTTAGTATGAACCCACGAATAATACAAATAAAAAATAAAAATAGGTTTAATTACGTGAAAATTTAGGTATAAATACACGTGGTGCCAACCTATGGACTCTCATCGTACTACTGCCATTGCCCCTAGCGTAATGGGTAAACTAATCCTGAAAAACTCTTTATTCAATGCTCGGCTCGTCTTCTTGTGGGTAAAGACAACCACAATGTGTTGACGGGCCCTTCCTTCCGCGTCTATTCGTTCCTTTGGCAATAATAATTTGATTTGTAAAATGTTTGAATTAAAACTGTTTTATCTGTAAAAATTAAATTTGCAAAAAAAGTTCAAAGTTTGAATTGTTAAAACTTCACTGAACCAGCGTAAGATGTTCATTAAATCGTTATTTTGAAAAAAATGCAAATTTCTGAACATAATAAGACTATTTCTGGTTCGTGCAAATTCTGCCAGATGAATGCTTATTTCCGATTTAATCGATCGAAATGAAGTAAAGATTTCAAGACAACTTTTGGTGGCTTTATCGTACTGGCATCAAAACATGATGTAAATCAATACTCTAAACTCTCCAATGCGTGCCGTGTCCTGACAGCTGACATTATTAATGAACGCTAAATCGAAACCAAAAGTATCCAGAACACAAACGACCAATAATAAGTAAGTAATTATGTCGAACAGCTACTTTTTCACGCTATTGACTTAATTCAACTACCTGTCGAATTATTTTGTCGTTACAGTTCAGAAAATCATAACGAAAACCAGAGCAAATGCTTATTTATTTAAAAAAATTATTAAAACATGTTAAAACACTATAGCAGCCATAATAAGGCCGACGCCATACTGGGAGATGAGGGTGTAACAAGAAAACATGATTTCAACCTGAACATTAGTAAACGGAAATTATCTCTGGCCGGACAAATTTTTGGTTGCGGTTTCTGATGTTCGCGGCAAGCGTGGCAGAAAGACACATAATTTGAGGAAAAAATGACCATCGTTTTCATGGATAGTGACCTGACTTTACACTAATTTTCAAATTTTACGGAACGAATCGAAAACAAATATTTTTTGGATATCAAAGTTGCGGTTCACGAAAATGATGGTCATTTTTTTGCCAAATTACTTGCCTTGCTCATGCTGCCACGCTCACAGCGGCAGAACATATATAAAATCAGAAACAGCAACCAAAAACCTGTCTGGCCAGAGTTGAGACAAAGTTGCAAACATTGCGGCAGAATGCTGCAGCGGTAGTAACAAAGCATTTGGTATGTTTCAATCATTATTTATGTAAACACTGCCAAAAATGTTGAATGTTTTGGATTTTGGTGGCTTTCTTTAGTCTACACCTTAAAAAGTTCCACTACCAGTTTATGTTGGTTTGTTTGTTTTTTGCTTGTCATTTGCGTTTTTATATTTTTAACTAGCATCGCACCTGGCTTTGCCCGGGATTTGTTTTACCCGTGGTTGTTTCCCAGTATTTGCTCGGTGCTGCCTGATCGTTCACTGCAACAGTCGATTTTTGTTTTTGTAACACTCCCCCTTTCCACCAATCCTCTCCCTTCCCTCTCCCCTTCTCCTTTTATCCCGTCCTCTCCCTCTCCTGTTTGGTTTTCTTCCCTTTCTCCTCTTTGCTATACGTAGTTGAACACGTACCCGGCTCCCGGCTCCTGGATCCCGTGCTTGTTTGTTTGTTCTATTCTAGGTTCAGTTAATGCGTAATCGTATGCTTAATGGTAACAGCTCACTTCACCCCCCCCCCCACCTCCCAGTCTTTCGCTGTTGCTTAAGCGATGCGTACCGTGTGAAAAAGAAGTGTGCATTACGTCATGTAATACTTGCCCTTGAGATTACCACGGTTATCACGGATTACCACGGATAATTGTTAGAGCAAATTGTTAGTCGCAGCAACAATGTGCCAATTTCAACTTCATTTCAGGGCAGCAACGTTCCAGTTTCAACTTCAAGCCAAAGAATTGACACACTCGCACGTTTTCATTGTTCAACTTCCGGGGTCGTTGCGGTTGCTTCATTTCTGCTATGAGACTTTGGTTTATAATGTAAGATTGGAACAAATATTACTCGTTAATGTTGCTACTGCTAGCATATTTGTTTAATTCTCTTTGTAATTTTAGTAACTTGCATTTACAGTATATATTAGAGCAATTATATTAGAGTTATTACAGTAATATTACAGTGCTGTTCAAACTAGGCGTCCCTGCAATTCTCTGGGTGATTGTTGAAACTTATTCGATATATGGCCAACCACTATGTAAGGTTAGAACAACATCTCGTCATCAATACTTAACAATCATATTGCGAAATTGAAGTGCAATAATAAATCATCCCCAAGACGCAAATGTAGACTGACCAAGTGAAAAGGGTCAAATAACCAATCTAATAACTTTCTACCACCTGAGAATAGTTTGGAAACTACAGGCTGCATACATTTTTTTAGTGGAAATAGCAGTAAAAGAAAACGCAAAATTATAAATCAATTTGATGATTTTTAGGCTGCTCCTACTCTACTCTCATTAGGTGCAAAGTTAGTTTTGTCGCTTTGCGGAATTAAAGGTAGTCAATACATTAAAATACATTTAAGCATTTTAAAATATGTCATACGCATGGATGAAATAGTTCTCGAGGTAAACATTTTTGAAAATTGTGTGCTTTAAGTGTTAGCAGTTACTCGAAAATCTTGTGTAATGCACTACCATGCTTTAACTAAATTTTGCTGACGATTAAACGATTGACGATTTCATCATTTTCACAGTGCTTACCATTACAAACATGATTTACAAGTATTTGGATTTGTTCTAAATGTAGTATATTGACATGAAACTGATCCTCCCCCATTCTGATCATCATTACATCTGATCAATGCATCAAATATCATACAATGCTCAACAATATATATATTTCACTACAACTCACCTTTAACTTTGCACTTCTGAGGCCCATCAGGTATATATATACCTTCGCATTTACATTTAAACTGTTCATCCCCGGTCAACGTACACTTGTTCGGAGCACATTCTCGCTGCTGTAAAGGACTGCAATCTGTAAAGTACACAGAGTTCTTACTCATCTGTAACCTTAAAATTACAGGTTTTTAAAGATTTTTCCAGAACTTGAAAGTGAAAATCAGAAGGACTACAAATTATTATTAACAGACAGTGAGATGATCAACTTTCAAATCGGTCATGGTATAGGTGATATCTTATCACTACTGTAGCAAGCTGCAAGTGCCAAATTTTGTTCTGCTTATTAGCCCACTGTACAGTACAGCTATTTCCACGGGTTGTGAACAATGTGTGACATAGTTTTTTGGCCTAGTGAACGAGATCAAATATTCGAGTGAATTTGAATTTGTCTGTGCGTGTTTTTTCCTGTTTGGATATGATAACGCTACCAGTTTTATTCAAATTTAGTTAAAATAACATAACGTGGGAGCTTTGGGGCGTGAAATTCCCAATTTCAAAGGTAAGTAGAGCGGGAAGTGAGTGCTCGATAAAATTTCAATTAGATGAAGCCAAAAAGCACTAACATGCATTGGTTTACAACACAACAAATGTACAGAAATAACGCTCAATATTTCACTCTCTAACTGAGCGAGTTTTCTCAAGAGGACGAGAATGCAGTTCGAAGTATGTGACAAAGTATGTGAATACACGCTGACTGTCACATACTTGAAACTATATTCTCGTCCTCTTGAGAAAGCTCGTGCAATTAGTGAGAAAAATATCGAGTGTTAATTCTTCATATTTCTTTTGTTATAAACCATAATAATAATAATAATATGTATACATAATAATATGTATACATAATAATATGTATGCTAGTGGTTTTTGCTTCACTAACTGATATTCAAAGGCGAAATTATTACGTAAAATATTTTTGGAGATATTACCATTTTCCGTCAGATGGTTAAGCAAATTTTTAGCTTTACAGTAAAGGACTACAAGCACTACACGAGCAATGCATAGCCATTTGCCATAATATGCCACAGTGAAGAATGCAGATAATAATTACAAATGGTAAAAAATAACTATTTACTGCTAATTTCACACGTTTTGAAGTAATGTGGTCGTTTCCTTTATCATTTATACATCAAAGTTTGTCCATCATGAGTAAGGCATGCATGAGAGAGGCACTTATGAGAAAAACTATCAGGAATGTGGCGGTGTCATTTGGACCTTTGTTAGACATTGTAACAATTCTGATTTTAGTGAGTTTGTACTGCCATCCATTCTGCCGGAAACATTTTATCCTTCACTTATGTATATTTTGCAACCACCCAGTATTTTTGCCGGGTAGGATTTGGGACCGAATTTAATTACGAGAGCATTGTTTGGCCCGGGTCTGAACTAGTAGCAGCGTTCTGTGTACATGGAGCGATATGGAGTGAAGTCTTATGTATGCGATGAGTGTGGAACGGTTCTCAAACTAACTTCACTCCATTATCAATGTTGTTTCTCAACAGCATTACAGTTGTTTCTTAAACGTATAAATCATGAATACACTGAAACGAAACACTAGTGTGGTTGGCTTTTATTTGTGCTCATGTTTGCTAGCTTTCCGAGCAAACGGGAAAAAACCAATTTTTGTGATGTGTTTGGTAAGGCAAAACCTTAATAAATTGCCGGAATACCAAATAACATTCAAATGTGATGAATGCGGACAGGCATTTACACTTAAATCTCATTTTTAAGGACACTCTAGTGAAGCACAATGCGGAGAAAACTTTTGACTGTGAAGAACGCAGCCAAAGCTTTAGTACAAAGTCATATTTTACCATGCAAACGTTCATACATGATGGAAAGAAACTGTTTAAACGTAACAATTGAGTCGTAGCCTTCCGATGAAAAACAAATTTAACAATACATCTGCTGTCCCTTATTTGAAGAAACCATTTGCGTGAGGAGAATGCAACAAGACACTTGAATGGGGGGGAAAAGAATTAACACTACACACCACTGGAACAGTAGAGATAAACATTTTGTGTGTGTAAGTGTGAAAAACTTTTACTTGTAGATGTAGTTTTGACCACACTCTTATGAACACACTCACATGACCACACATATAACCACACTTTTTGTGCGAAGTCATATTTGACCATGCACTCACTTACACATACTGAAAAGAAACTGTTGAAATGCAACGACTGCGACATGGCGTTCAAACGAAAACCAAATATAATAGTGCATCTGCTGTCCATATTTTGGAGAAACAATTCAAATGCAGAGAATGTGACACGGCATTTAGATGCATAAAATTATCAGCGCATGGAAGTGTACACTGTGGAGATAAACCTTGGTCTTTAAAAACCAAGAATATTAATAATTAGACTAGCTCTTCGTTACGGCATCCAGTGTAATGGAAAAGCATGTCATTGATGGCCATCAATCAGGTAAAATACTTTGTGATAAGAAGTAATAATAATAAATTGCAGTTATAAAGGACCGGTAATTTATAATAACTTTATTATATGCTGACATTAAACACCATTTCGTATTTTGGGATTTACTTACTGTGTACCTTGAAGGACAAGGTTTCCCGTACCTTGTTTTACAAGCCTCATTAACATACCCTGTCAACATCCCACAATTTTGTCACCAGAAGTATGCCGATGCTCCCTGTTTAATACCCTTCCCCATCTGCTTATTTTTTCACTTGTCATTTATGTTTTCACTCTGCTTTGCAAATACAGTTAGGTTCCTTATGGTTAGTTTTTTCCTTGCCGATGTAGCCTTCCTAGTTTTCTTATTTTGATGCAGCTTTCAGCCAGTTTTTATTGATCCTTTAGTTTAGTTGATCCTTTAGGTCAACACAAGTAGATGTTCGAAACCTGATTTCGACTTCGGTACCGAACCTTTCCAATAGTTCCACATTTGTGTTTGAGTTGGCAAGAGGTAAACTTCCTCTGCTGTTCTTTAAGAGCTAGACAAAACTTGCACGTTGTAGGGATGCACAGAATATTTGGTAATTACTCGGTATTTGGCCTATTCGGCCAAAAATTCAAGTATTTGGTATTCGGTTAAATATTGATATTCGGCATTCGGCCGAATACTGATTTTGGCCGAATAGTGACATTCGGTTTTCGGCCGAATAGTGTTAAGAATTGTTGGTATTCGGCCGAATATTTTTTATGAGAACGTTTAGCTAAGCTTTTAGTTTTTAGTTTGTGAGGAATTGTCTTCTGACATTTCTAAAAGAAGGAAAAATTATCAAACTTAAGTTACAGGTATTCGGTTAAGTATTCGACTGAATAATTCGGTATTCGGCTTATTCAGCCATTATTTGGCACACAACCGAATAATTCGGTATTCGAACGAATATGTAAATTGTTTGGTGGCGAATATTCGGTATTCGGTATTTGGCAGTTAATTATTCGGTTGTATATTCGGTATTCTGTATTCGGCAAGTTGAGTATTCGGTTATGTATTCGGTATTCGGCAAGTTAAGTATTCGGTTGCATATTTGGTAAATTTTGTATTCGGTGCATCCCTAGCATGTTGTGACATAATTACAGAAAATTTGGTGTGCACGGCCGCATCGCGTTTGTACCACATATAACAAGATCTAGTTGTCTTGCTTAATAAATTTTAGTGGTGTTTGGAGACATTCTTTCTATCAGCTAATCCCACATTTGTGTTTCGCAAAGTGAACAGCGAAGCAAGTAAAAAAATATGTATTAAGGATTTACATTACAATGAAAAGTTATATTTACCTCCAAACTTGCATTTTTTAGGCGTATCATTAACATATATTCCTTTACATATGCATTCCCAATCATCCAGGCTTTGATATTTACATTCATTTTTTGTTACATTTGTCATACATGCCTGCATTTGCCATGGTCGACATTCTGTAAAAAAAAATTTCATGCAAAACGAATTAAAAACAAAGCAACTATAGTTAAACACTGTGTAATAAAAGTTATATAACGTGACTTTGTGCAAACCCAAAATCCGATCGTATACTTTACGAATGAAATCAGATGCCGGATGAGAACAGTTGTTAAAAGCACGTAATTCCACATACCGTGTTCAACAGTTTATGATATAAATGAATATTTAGACTTTCACACAACTTGCAGGCTGTGGCATAGTTCGTATTTCTTCAGAAAAGTTCAAGAAGATATTAAAACTTAAAGCTAACTGGATGTTTGTGACGATGAATCATCACCAATCATCCAGCCATCTTCACCTTTTTATTCTCCTGATGAAGTACTTTATAAAAATACTAATTATTACGGAAATGATTCCCTGAAGTTGTGTGATACATTTTTCGCAATTTATATCATGTGACAAGATTCACGTTTTTGAAATTCTCGTTCTTTTTAACAGTATTTTGTAAATAGAACGTAACTGTATGTAATGGCCTTATGAGATCTGGCCATGGAAAATAACTCAGTACAACTGACATGCCAAGGATAAAAGGTAAAGAAAAGAAGGATTTTTTTGCTGCTGACACATATCATTCCCACCATTATTATTCTTTTTCATCACGTTCAACGCTTTGTACGGAGTGTACAAAGGCTAGAGATGTAAAACAACAGAATACGGCGTTTTTTTTATGTAAACGCTTCGTAAATAATGCCATATCGTGTTGTTTTACATCTCTAGCCATCGTACACTCCATACCTTAATTCATTCCAACTCCGTTTTCCATTTCGACCAGACATAAAACAGCTGAACGAATTCATGGTTGGTGTTTCTGAATCCATCCCAAGAACAATTTTCTTCCATGCAACTTAAAGATCCCAGGTTGCATCTCTCAAATGTTTGATCAGTTGGCCAAACAGCCGGCAAAATTAAATAGCTAATTTCTTAAAAGAAAATCTATTTTACTAGTCGGACATCTAATTATGTTTTCTAATAACTAGATTTTGACGAAATCATGCTTAAACCACACCTGATGCACCACTGCACACACAGCGCTGAACTCTGTTTCTTTTGATGCTGTACAATGAGCGTGCAACAGTTGTAAGGGAAATACAAATATTCCATGTGTCAAGAGTCACCAAATTTTTGCAATTTCAACAAGTCGTCAAATTCAACAAGTCAGTAGATTTAACACATCGGGAAACCTGGTTTACAATCCTCCAAATATTAGCCTTCCCGATGTATTGTTCCCAGATTAAATAAGAAAGCCAATAAAAAAAACACTGTGATAATGTTGGTACACTCATTATGTTGTGTCCCACAGAGAAAAATAAGCAATAAAAAAATTGATCGAAGTTATGGTATGAATGTGAATAAGCCTCCAAGTTAACAAACTTAGGCACAAGACTGCAACAAATTAAAGACTTGTTCTAAGCAGCTTTGCAAAATCTAGTACAATGAAAAGGCGCTACTTATACAATAATAGCTACCTATACCATAAACACTACTTATCAATTTTGCATACTCAGCCCTTTTAAGGACATTTTTCTTAATAATGAATAAAGGCTGTAAACTTATCCAACACCCTAAAGAGCTTTTAACCTAACTAGATTATAAGCATTACCTTTGCGTGTGCATCTAGTATCACTTTCTGAAGACACATACTCATCTTCACAAGTGCATTCATAATCATCAAGGCCAGTAACCGTGCACTTGTTTTTAGTTTCATTTGTGACTGCACATAGCTCCAGTTGCAGATCGGTGCAATCTACCAGTGAACGAAAATATTGTAAATCAAACTTGAATAGCTTGTCACAACTATATTACTACAAAGTCAAGAATTAATACTTAACAGAAAATAAAAGTAATACAAAAAAAAACCTTTACATGCTGGCAGAGCTGAAATGTACAGGAGCATGAGGCCCAGACCTATAGCTCCAGCACAATTTAGGGGACCCTGGATATTAAAAATTGCTCCAGGCCTATTGTACAAGTACATAATTACATATGTAGTGAGTTAACCTTTCTCAGTGTTATGGTGTTGCAACATCCACTACTTTAATGTGTAAAATAGTTAGTTGACAAAGGGAAATTAGTCACAAACGAACGGAAAAGGAAGAGCGCAGTATGTGTAAGAATATATAACGTTTCAATGAAAGAACATCTGAAATTTGTTCCCACGCTACACTCATGAAATCCATAACTACGTTAACACCCCCCCCCCCCACCATATACAGTTTTTTTCTCTGATATGAGCTTAAATCATCAAATCCTAGTCAGCAAACTTTTAATTTGTCAACCATTAGTAAAACACTGCATGGTTTTTTAACCATTAGTGTATATCGTATGATTCTGTAGGCCTTCACACAGAGCGTGTTCGTATAATTCACACAGAGCATCCTTACTAAGCTAAAAGAAGGCAACAACTCAGTCGACTATGCAAAATAAACATATTTATCAGCCTGTATCCATACACACATTGATTCACAAAGTACTATAAAATAGGCCTATAAGATGTA
>JAHWFP010265130.1:0-38008 GCA_023313725.1 Lithobius niger
GGGGTGGCGACACACCACATCACTACTAAACATAAAGTGGCATGGAAAAAGCAGAATGCTGCTAAAATCCAACTCCTGATTTGAACCCCATATGAGAGCACTCGAAAGTATTTCGATTCAGCACTTTCAAAATGCCAAAATCCCCTTATGAATATTCGGGAAGCATCACATCAAAGTATGATTAAGATCGGGACGCCCGAATTGTACACTAATTTCACCTCTAAGGCACATGCCCTCCTCAATCTAGCATTCACTGAGTACACACAAAAAGGAGCTACCATCGACACCTACTCCAACTTTTAGCGACAAGGAATCAACAGCGCGAGTTTTGAAAGTGCAATGACAGTCTACCTAAGCAATCGTATGTTCCTTGCTCGTTAAGCTTGAAGAAGGTGGAAGATCTTTGAAAATGTCCACCGAAAATTCGCCAATAGATCACCAGTGGTCTGATGCACATTGGTAAAAGCGTTTTACTTGTGTTTTCATGCAAGTATTAGGCATAGGTCTCATTGTTCTAGTTGTGGCTGAACCAAATGGTGGTTGCAGCATCACACTGAGTAAGGTACTCTTATGTTCCTGACCTGGATAGGAACTTGCTCCCGGTTTTTAGGATCGAGGAGTTCAACCAACAAGTCAAGTTTCAAGGTAGAAAGGCTACAGTTACAGATAACGATGATTCAGTCATTCTGACAGCTCGAAAAGAGAACTGACTGTAATAAGTAGATGAGACTGCCCCAATAGCCTACTTCGCCAAGCGTGAAACTGAAGCACTATAGCATCAGAGATGGGTCAACTCACAATGCCGCAGACAAGCAAATGACTGAAGAAAATAAACTTGTCGTAGCCGTCGGCAAAGGTTATTCGGAAAAAGATCGCCTTTGAGAGACCTGCATGAAGGGAAAACTCAAGCGATTACCATGTCCTAAAGAGAAAAAAAAAGGGCGACAGCGAAGGCGCTGGAACTTGTGTGTTCATACATCATATGGAAGATGACCCCAATGTTGAAAAGAGGCGCGAATTACTCAGTAACATTCATAGACAACTATATCAGATTCACCAAAGTATACACATTGAAGAAGTAAGAGGTTCTTCAAAAATTCCAGGATTACAAAACCAAAATTGAGAACCAACAGCGAGAAGTTTCAAACCTTCTATTCCGACAATGGCGGCAAGTACCTCAGCATGTGACTTCTGAGAGAAGCAACGATGTTGTAAGTGACGAAGAATTTGCTTACTTGGATGCATCACCGCAAGAGAAAATGTAGCTAATGTGCCCGCCAAGATGCTGCCAAAGACACTAGTGACAAGTGGACTATTGTTGTGCAAAAAATGACGAAAACTGGCACCACAAGGGGAGTGCTGTTAATAGACAATTTATAGACGTTTTGTAAACATTTATAATGTTTGTGTTGGTTTTATCCCATTTCAGATTTTACGTTCGTAATCATAATCATTTGTGCAATGCTGTAACGTAAATTTTGTATCATACCTGTAGTTGTGTGTTTTTGTAGGAGCTAATTTTTCTCCTTTTCATTTCTGTGTTTTAGAGCGATCTACAACCGAAAGTGTGTGTGCGTTAATAAAATGCGAAGTTCAGTTGATCCCATTCATCCAAAATGGTTGCAGTCTCCTTATTTCTTTCTAACCCTCTGGGCCCTAGAAGCCGATATATCGGCTTTATATTATATACGTTTGAATATACCTGAAATACCCCATTCGCAGTTTTGGTTAGGTGACTACCGTACCAATTACCAATACAAACCATACCTTGTCCATACGGATGCATTACCATACATCTATGCTGGACTCGCTTTAATTTAAGTTGCTTCTTGTCGTCTTGCCATGAGCAATTGTTTTTCAGTGTTAGCACATATGCATAGTGTTAGTAAAAAAAAATTCAAAATTGATGCGATTTCTCGACTGTGTATGTGGATATCAACAGGTTGTTGCAATGTGGATGTTGAAGGTTGCACTACCAACATGGAAATGGGTTCCACAATACTTCTGTCCTTTTAAATGCCTGAGGAGTGGGGACCATGTTCCTAAAAAACAGAAAAGTTGCTAATGAAACCTTGACCTGTATTTACGTTCCTCATGCGAAACTAATTGGTTTTGTTCTATTGTGCTGATATATCCAACTAGGTACAAAAGTAATTCTTCCTTCGTTTGTTGTAGGCTTGACCCACGAAGGTTTGGATCTGTTTCAACAGTACATAGATTTAACAGGAGATGTACAGACTTCTTGTCTGGCTGTAATGCAGGCACTTCCCAATGGTGTTGGTGACGATATTAGAGTTCAACAGTGGGTTGAAAGGTGAGAAAACTTTTTATTTTGTATGAAGAGATTTAGTTTTAGATGTATTAGTTTTGGGGCTGAATGTTTAATTTGTAAGGCTTAACCAATACCGATCTCTACCAATATTTGCAGTAGCGATACAAATCGGGATCAGCAGATAAAACCATGATAAATCGGTAATAAACCAAATCGCACAAGAAGATAGTTTCACTTCTCGTCACTGAATTTGACATTTGAATACACCATTTTGAAGGTTTTTCGCCAGCTTTCTAATGGTTCTCTTCTCTTCTTTTTGCAAGTTACAAGGCAAAATGTTAAAATTTTACTGAGGTTTTGCGTTTTAAAATCATTTTAGCGTATGCAATATTATTTTAAACCAATACTTGAGGAGTCGCTCGCTTCGCTCGCACATTCCGCGTCGTCTCGCTACGCTCGAGGAGGATTCGTGCTGCAACTCTGATGCTGCTGATAGACATCCACACCTAAATCAAGAAAATGATCAGAGTGGGAGTTGTTCTTCATATGGCTTTAGGTCTTAAACAAATGATCACCATAAGTTGTTCCAACAGTCTGGCCACCCGAGAACTCAAAGCTGATCTTGTCGAGAACCGGCTAATGGCTTAACGTAAATACTAATGGTCAATTCTTGCTGTTTTAAAAGTTACTAATTCAGACGTAGAAATATTTTCTACACCCTTTTCCTTTGTCAATATATTTTCCTTACGTAGTGTAGCATTTAGCAGTTAAAGTACCTTTGCATAATGTAATTAAATTTAACTGCTAATCGGGTATTCTGGGATATTGGTTTTTAAATATCCATATAGCAACTCCAACAGTATTTCCACCCGTTCGCTGCACATACTTAATTCTTGTGTGAGGGCTTCTTAGATTGCCAGCCATACTCCCACAGACAACAATGTTGGACCACACGCAACCATAGGCAACACAGGCCACAGGCCAGACCACAGGCAACAATTATGCCAGCAGGAAAATTCTCCCAGCTGGAAAATTTGACATTCTGAGGTAACAACTTGAAAAAATTGGTTTCAACAATGGTGCAAATGAGAATTTTCGGTTTTTTCGAGGCAAAACTTTTATCTCGAACCACAAAAATGCGCCTAAACGAAATCCGGATTAATTTCCTGTCTTCCGACACTTTTCTCACATTTTTAGCCTTCCTATTTCCAGAGGAGAAGAGCCGACCGTAAGTTTTTAATGGTTTAGATTTAAAAAAAAATTATAGTTATTTAGGCCTATGCTTTATTTATGCAATGTTTTAAAAGTAATTTTTGTGATTGCTGCCGAAAACCTCTATTACCTCTTTTTCCTATAGCAGTTCCTTCCTTTGAAGGGCTCAATCCCCTAGCGATGAAAGTTGGCTTCACTGCAGTGCTCGCAGCTCCCATTCTACGGCGCATGCGCGAAGGCCAATATATAAGGAGCCGCCAGTCAATTGGGCGTCATTCTTTCTTCCTAGGGTAGCCACGACGCAGGCCCTCTTTGGCTCTACGGCTTCTTCAACAACCACTAGGTCTGTTCCAGAACCTACAGAATTCTAGGACGGATTCCTCGCCAGGTTCATCGGCCTTCCGGCCTCGGCTTGACCGTGCACCGGTAGCGCTTCTCTTCTTTCAGACTCATCTGGATTCTCCTCTCAGTTCCTACTGGAACTATTGGACTCCACGCTGACATTGGGACTTCGGCTTCCTCTGCTAAACCTTTGGAATTGCAAAGACTCTGCCGGATTCCCCTGGACTCTCCGCTCGTCATTGCTTCTCCGGATTCCTCTCGACCGCCTGCAGCCTTCCGGCTTCCGCCTCATGCACAGCCTGCCAGTCACCAGTCTTCTTCTTCTTCCGGAGTCTTCCCGGTTTTTTCCTCCAGCTCCCTGGCCGGGAAAACAGACTCCATTTAACCACGGTGGTGTCGGATTCCTCGGCCACCTCGTATATCACAAGCAGCACCTCCTCGTCAAAGCGGCCGCTCACACTTTCTCAAATCTTCTCGGATTCATTTGAATCCACAGCATCTTCTGGCTTCAGCCTCGTTCGATCGGTTTTTGGATTCCTACTTCGGCTGACAAATTGCGGACCTCCAGCCGCGACGATCTCCCTTCCGGCTTCCGACAGACTCTACTGCTCCGGGATCTCCCCACTTTCCTGGGATGCTTGGAGCACGACTGCCTGCTCCGTTTCCTCAGTTTCCCTCAGTTCCCACGTTCCCGGCCTTCTTCCGGAACGAGTTCTCCCGCAACCACTGGTTCTTCATTCCCACCACCACACAACAACTCTCCACTCATGTCGCAGTCATCAGGACAGCCTTCAGGAACACGGCCTCCAGTTTCCGAAAGGCCACCGGTTTCCACTTTGCCCTGCCTCCTGAGTGCTGAACTTGCCATTTTGTCCTCCTCTACCACGGCGGACTCTCCAAGTCCTGGATCCTAACGAAGCAGTTTCACGTCTTCGGTCTCCGGATTTCCTATCTCTGACCTCCCGCTCTCTGGCCACCGTCTCCGGCATCCAGATTACCTTCACTGGGATCACCATACTTGTCTCTACCAAGACGACAGCCGTTTCCAGCCGAGCCCCAATCCGACCATCCCTACGGCTGGGACTTCGTGCAGGAACTGTATCACCCCTCCGGCTTCCCGGTTTTCCCCAAATGGATCTTCTTTTCCGACTCCTGTCTTGTCTTTTGGTGCCTCAGGCTCTGTTTTTCTATCGCCTCGTCGGCGTTTCCTCCTTTGACCATGTAGTACCTTTGTTCCCCTTACTTCATCATGCGGATTCCCCGGAATCCATTACAGTGTAGCAACATTTTCACACAAACACGACAGGGGAGTAAGGGAGGCAGCAGGATATCCTACGACTAGAAGTAGGGTACCAGTATACCTTTCAGTCTCACCGAGCTCGTAGTTTTCCAGCCACACACTGTTCGGAACACGTCGTCTTACAACGAGTTCCCCAAGGACACTCCCAAAGTTTCCCTTTGTCACCACCCTACGGCACTCGCTTAGATTTGCGTGCTTTTTTAACGGTTTTTCCGTTGCACCATTTTCCTCACTTTAGTTCTCAACTCTCGTTATGGCAACTTCGCCTCAAGATGACTCCGCAGCCTCACCAACTACCGAAGGGGTCCAGTAATCTTCCGCTCCGGTGGAGAATCATATCGGCCCCTTCCCAAACCCAATCAGGTGTTCCTGTTTGGAATTCGTAGCTGCCAAATACCAAATAGATTCACATCCATGCTGCCAATTTCATCGAACGTGCGATTGGTACAATCGTAAGTGCAGTATTTTTGCGCAGGGTACAGAAGATGAGTGGAAAGTCATTCTTCGTCGACATGCAAAATCAAGACAACAAAATCTTAAACGTGCTTCTCGTCGATCCTCCGGCATTGCGGATTTCTCCACAACCCCAGAGCATTCCAAGAAAGTAACATTGGCACGTCCTGACCACAAACCATCGGCATTGTCACCTTGCGGATGTTCATCTCGCACTGTTCTCTTCAAGCCTCAGTTTCGTGTCAAATCCACGCCAAATCTTCTTACCAAGGACAGAACACGGACGGTTACAACCACCGGGCGTCCACATTCTCCAGTGTGCTCTGCCACGGCTCGCACTTCTTCCGACATTCACACCACGTCTCGTTTGACTCCGTCGAAGACTCCTCAACTTCCATCACTTAACAACATTTGGGTTTCCCTCCTGTGTGGCCTTCAGCTATCGGCCGACGATGAAGCGTCTTATCTCACCAACCTTTTCGTCATTGGATACCGTTCTCTGGGCGTTTCAACGAGATGCAGACGCCTTAAGAGACTCTAATATCAAACTACGAGACTGTACAGCTTCACTAGATTCTCTGCAACGGACGGTCGATCGTCAGACTGACACTATCCTCTTTTTGCTTACCGCTAATTCGACCTTTGCTTCTGCTCTCAACCGCATCCAAGACAGCGGCTCAACTCTTCGAACCTGGAATATACTTCTTAAGAAGCTTCGACGAGTCACAAGGTTGTCTCCACTGCCACCTTCCCCAAGGTGGCGAGAAGACTACTGTGCACAATCTCACACCCGACGTCCTCACGGAAGGTTCCTTCTAGGTCTCGCCTAGACCAGTTCAGACAAGACCTTGTGACAAACTGTTTCTTCCGCCATCTGCCCCTAACGTAACCGATGATGCAAGCTCTTCCAACGACTCACCAATCCCTCGTATCTCGCGAAAATGGTGCCTGCGAGCAGCACTGTAATGTTCACTTCTGCATTAAATGTCAATTTAAACTGTCAAAGCATCTCTTGCGAACCTTGGACTTGCTGAGGAGAGCTATTCGAGGCAACAGAGTCTCCCCAGCACCATATAACTAATATACCTAATGTATTTCATTTAAAAACGGCATGTTGTTTTTGTTGTATTCCTGATAAAACAAAAACTACTTGGGTTATATGCTCGTTTTAGCACGAGGCTACTGCTGTTCTGAAAGCGCGCAATGACTTGCTGTGAGTGTGGGTGCTAATATTAAAGGCATGCCGCTGTACAACCATTAAGGAGTGAACTTGCTCGGAAGATTTTGAATGTAAGAAAAATATTTATATATGCTGATGAAATGTGCATTTTCTGCAATTTATAGCATTCCTTCTTGTTATGCAAATGTCCCCAGAGAAGAAGTACTCATAGGTCTAAGACTGCCAGCTCGGTAGCCTTTGCACGCATGTGTGACGCGCTCCTCATATAAAAGCACCGTTGCTAGACCTGGCTTCATCTTTCTTCTCTGGGCCACCACGGTCCGTGGTTGCTCTCCCCAAACTCGCCAGATCGTTTGCCTGCGGCGCTACAGCAGGCCTTCTGGACTCATCCTACCCTTCAGTCATTCTCTACGGTGGTCGAATTTGAGGCTTACTGCTGCTGGCGACCTATGATGCTTCATCTACTTGACCACCACTTATGGACATTATGACCTCGCTAAACCGTTCGTCAGTGATTCACTGTCCGACTGCCACCTGCGGTTCGTTTCCATCGCCTTTGGTCCCTTCGAACCTGTCTTTCGCATCGAACGCCGCTTCGGTGTCCTGTTGACTTCCACGACTCACTCTGCTGAGCAAGACTCTCAAGTTCGCGTAGACCTTCGTCTGCTGCGCAAGACTCTTCATGTTCGCTTGAGCCTTCGTCTGCTGTCCCTGGTCACCTTCGCAACAGGTGTTCTCCGTGGATTTCTCGAGCAGCACCTCCTCGGCACCAAGACTGACTGACGCCACTTCGTTTTCTGCCTCAAACCCTTCGCTGGACACGGTTCTGCTCGTCTGTTAAGAATTCCTCCTGTCCAGTCCAGCTGCCATCCTTCTCTTCGTCATTGTTTGCCGACTCGTTGTTCGCCCACAGCTATTCGTCCACAGCTATTCGGCTGCCCTCAGTTCGTTTTCACATCTACCGTCCCCTCGCAGCCTTCTACATCTTACAGCAATATTGCTGCTGTCAACAGCTGCTCCTTGTTACCGTCTGTTTAGCTCTTCGGCTGTCGTTCATCCTTCACGTTACCATGTCCTGCTCTGCGAACAAACTGGGGCCTTCGCTTCAGGTTGTCCTTCGCTTACGTCAGGATTTGCGAGGCTGGGAACGTCTGTACTTAGCTGCAGCTTTTCATCACGGATGGCTGACGTTAAGCAGCTGTGGACCCGCTCTTCTGCCACCTTCTGGCACTTTTGCTGGTCGTCTCCTCGCAGTCTTCTGCATCCTGCAGCACTGTTGATATTATTACTGGCCGGTCCTCGCTACCTGCCTGCTGGGCTCTACGGCTGTCCTTCGTGCGTCTACGGCCTTTTGGCCGCTTATGTTAGGTCTCTCAACGACGTCTTCGCGCTGTTTGGATGGTGCATCCTCCTGGCAGTTTCTTCTACACTTACTGCCAACCCCTTCGCCACGTCTCCTATCTTTCGGCCAGGCCGTGGTTCCTGCACCTTGTCCGTAGGAACGCAGCCTGTGACGCCTTTCATCATTCAAGACTCCTTCCAAGCTGGGCTTAGGCCACACGCTTCGACTGTACGAACCTACAGCTTGGCATCATACAGGAGATCAGCGTGATTCCCTTCTTATCAGGCTGTGGCCGCTGCTCCTTCACATCTCTGAACATGGTCAAGACCATGTCGTCATAGACGCGCCTGCACCCTTCATCATTGACGCCTTCGTTTTCCAGTCTGACGTCCATTGCACATGTATTTGCTCTCTCTTCTAGATGTTCGCCTTTCCACACCTACCATCTAGGCTCGACTGCCCGTAGTTCTCCAGACCTTCGATCTTCACTACCTTGCGTCCGTCATTGCGACCGGCCACAGTTCACCAGACCTTCAACCTTCGCTGCCTTTGATTTGTGGCTCTTCTGGTTCAATACCTTTGACCTGTCACTACCCTGTCGCTCTTCTGGTTCAATACCTTTGACCTGTCGCCTACCCTCCAGTTCTCCAGACCTTCCCTCCAGTTCTCCAGACTTTCGATCTTCACTACCTTGCGTCCATCCGGCCACAGTTCACAAGACCTTCGCTGCCTTTGATTTGTGGCTCGTCTGGTTCAATACCTTTCACCTGTCACTACAGAAGTAGTCTTTCGCACCCTGTCGTCCTCCGCCTACCTTCCTTGCTCCACTGTCTGCAGCTCGCGGTTCTTCTTGACCTTCGTCCTTCGTTGCCCCTTTTTCGTCCTTCACTGGCTATCGTTTGCAACTTTTCCAGACTAGCGACCTTCCCTCCAGTCGTCACGACTCGTCTCTATGGTCGTCCGTCGTCCTCCGCCTACCCTCCTTGCTCCACTGTCTGCAGCTTGCGGTTCTTCTTGACCTTCGTCCTTTGTTGCCCCTTTTTCATCCTTCACTGGCTATCATTTGCAGCTTTTCCAGACTAGCGACCTTCCCTCCGGTCGTCACGGCTCGTCTCAATGGTCATCCTCGGCTCGGCCGTCTGTCATCTGGACTGGCCTTCGTCCTTCACAAACGGCCACGCACAGCCCTTCTAGGCCTTCATCATTTGCTGCCCTTCATCCCTTGCTGCCCCTTCATCCCTCTTATGTATGATCCTTCGTTTATCACCTTACCAACAGCACCCCCCCCCCCCGATTCGCCTTCACAGGCATGATTGCGCCGTCAGCATTAAACCTTTGTCATCGACCGCCCTTCTTCCTTCATCCAGTCAGCACTACTGCTACAATGAGTTATCCTTCCTTTGACACTTCGACCGTTCGCAAGTCTCCAACACTACGTTTCCTGTCCTGCCCTACATTCTTCTTGGAGTTTCGTTCCTTGGCCTTTCCGACCTTCAGACCAGCCTCTGCGGGCAGCAAAGACTGTGGATCCGGGCTGCGTCACCACGGTATGTCTCTTCCGTACTGGCTAAGTCAAGTCACCAGTTCACTATGTCAAACTTGGACGAGTCACTGCAGCTCTCTGAGACTGCCAATCACAGCCATCTGTTGTCCTCTCCATCCATCAGTCCTCTTCAGTTCTTTGAACTATGCTCTTTTCTGCTGGTCGCCCTGTGCTGGCATTCGCTCCCTGGCTCTCATTTGCAGTACTTCTGAACCATCACCCTTCACTGCTTGCCACCCTTCGCAGTCTGTGAATCCTTGTTAACCATCTTCCTTTGTCTTCCTTGCACCAACCTCAGTGTTGATGGAGCAGCCGTCGGCACCTCGACATTGGTCCTCTTCCAAAGGGCTGCTGTGTCATTATTTCATCAGCAGAGGATGATGCAATACCCACGTGTCGTTCTTTCTGCCTGTCACCCTGCGCTAGATCCACTCAATACCCATCGGTTGCAGCGTTCTGGACTGTCACCCTTCGCTGTTTCCTGCTCCTTCGCGGGCCATGTGCCCTTGCTAGCCATCGTCCTTTCGTCCGCATAGTCTTGGTTATGCTGTCTACCATTCGCACCGTCTCTACAGGAATTGCTGACCTTCAAATGGTACTCTTGCTACAGTACCCGCTCGTCTTAGATGTCTGGAGTGTGAATGATGGATCAAATTGTTCTTCTCGGACTTCAGAGAGATTCGGCTGCTCTCTCCGCTGCCAGATAGCCCAGGTCCTCTTTGGCGCCTTCACTACTACTCATTATCCGCCGCACGCAGAGCCTCATCTGGCCATTTCCTTGTTACAACGAAGCACAGTGTGCCACGTCGACCTCAAGACACTTGTTGTTTTGTCCCTACCGCTCCTTCGTCTGCTATGTCCTCGAATTTCTACGAGTCTTCTGGGATTTCAACCGCAGACAATGACTCTCCATCTCCAGTTGATTCTGCAGTGTCAGGATGGGCTTCGGAGTCAGTCAGTATCTCCTTTACTCATCAACTTTAGTGTATCCCTGTTTGGCCATATGATGATGTCACTCCGTCCATTCCCGTTTTCCAAGCAACGTGCAGTATCCCAACAGCGCCTTATGCACTACGCCCTGCGCAAACCAAAGGAGTTGCCTTGGGCTTCGGCATCTGCCCTGCAGTGGTTTTTGCCCTTCGCAGTTTCATTCTTCATTCATCGCATTGACGAACCATAGCCACGTTTCTTCTGCTACCTTTCTTCACTGATGACAGCTACGTTTCTCCTACTAAGACGGACTGCCTTCCTTCCGCTGCGAGGACCCTGCATCATGCTTCTTATCTTCCGGGACCTTTGCCCTCGCCTTCTACTTAGCTTTGTGTCAACTGCACACATCACTTCCAGGTGCATTCGTTCACCTGATACGATTCGGCTGAGTCAGCGACATGGCATGTTCCTCCTTCGTGTGAAATTTAGCCTCCCGTGGGCTGCTCTACACCCTTCGCCTTGGTTTTCGAGACCTCTTCATTCCACAGGCTCCCTTCTGGACCACTGTGCTATCACTTGATGGCTTCACTCCTTCGCCTCTAAATCCGGGGCTACGGCTCTTCGAGCACCTTCTTGGCTAACAAGTATTTTATGCTCCTCTTCCGCGGCCATGCCATTACCACTCTTGTCATGTTGTATAAACATTGGTCGGACTTTATACATATAGCCATGTCTACGCTTCAGCTAGACTTGGGGGTCCGTCACCTTCTTCGATGTCTCGCCTTCCTCGATTCTGCTCAGACTTACCTGCATCATGTTCCTGTGTCAGTTCGCCTTCGTCTACTACTGCCATCGAGAAGCAGATGTCGCCTCCATGGCTCTGCCATCCTGAGTTTCCCTTCCTGAAGATCTTCCAGTCAAGACATCCCAATGCCTTAGGATCTGAAGGATGTTCAGCTTGCCGGTTTCTGGCTTCAGCTGTTTGATCCTTTGCCCTGCTGAACCTGCGAGCTTCCCATTCCTCAGCTTATACTTTTTTACGTTTCTTCTTTTATCACTTTTTTTTTTTTAATTGTGTATTGACTCAACTCCACTACCGTGCAGATGTGTAAGAAAGTGCCACGTCAACAAGAAATTGGTTTTCAACAATTTGCTACTACCTTTTGCCTATAGGCCCTGAACCATTCTCAAGACAGTCACCTCTTTATAGGTTTCTGGTTTGGTTTCTATTTTGTTGCAATATGTTTTATTTAGTTAGATTTGGTGTGTTGATATCACTCCTTTGAAGGGCCGAACCACTCTCAACTTGGTGGCTTCTTTACCAGTTTTTGGCTTTGTTTATTTTGCTTTGTTTTTACAGTCGGTTTATTTTTTGTGAATTGCAATGTTGTTTAGATTTATCGTGATACACTAGTGTGTGTCTAAGCACGCACGTCAGTATACACGTTCTCATTGTCCGAACGTTAGCCGTCCAATGAGAGACGATGTCGACAATACTAACAATGGTTATAACAATATTTTCGTACTTACGCACCCTCCCACGCTATCCCCGTTACGCCCCCAGGCTCCAAACCATAAAAGGTACGCAGTTCGTATTGTACTGCATCCATTCGTCCAATTTCATAGCTGGAAGCCTTCCCGTTATCTCGGGATCAATGAATAATCACCCTATGGGATTTAACATGGGGATGAGCGGACTAGCTAGTTAGTGTGTCGCGCCAAGTTAGGCTAACTATCTAGCTAGTAGTAACACATTTTCAACGTTATTGAGGGTCAGATTTTGCATTGAAAGTAGCTTAGTTGGCATTCATACACAAGGTTATTTTTGTCAGGTGGGTCATTGCTCTCGATTTCAACACAATTTAAGCTTTCGTACCGCATTACTATTTTTCCCCTAGTACCTGAAATGTACCCAACTATGCTTCAGGTTATAAGACACTGACGCTATGGCGTCGCGCTACAATGGTTTACAACCTCGACAATTGAGTTGATGTGATGTTTGTTGCCTAACTTGGCGCGACACACTAGCGTGTGTCTAGATGCTTGAATTTTGTACGCTATGTTCAAGCATGGGGCAAGGTGGCCTGATGGTTAGCATGACTGTCTCAAGTACCAGAGGTCCTGGGTTCTAGTTCGACCGCAGCCACCCCTGGCATTTTTGGGTAGAGAAGGGCCCTGTGATGCCGCGTGCTCATGTTGATTGTGGCTTGTAAAAGAACCTAGGAATTTCCGATGGGATTTACCTAGCAAAATTGTCCCTCGCTCCTTCTGGTGCCATAGCTTCGGCTGGGAGCGCATCAAAAGATAAAGCTGTATGTTCAAGCACTTCAAAAACACCGAGTTTGGCAAATTTTCGACCAACAGAACTTGGAAAATGACTCGCGTTCATCTTCTTCCGGCCTTTTTAAGTTGTTAGTTCTTGATCACCTACATCATGATCACAACTGCTGTCGTCTCCTTTCAGATCCAAATTTGAAAATACCGCTTTTGCCTCCGATATTTAGAAGGCTGTCGTGTTTTCCAGCGATGTGATTACTGCATGGTTAGCTTGTCGTGAACCGGGTGTGTAATACGTGGGAACGAAGGAGGCTGATGATTCATCAGAGGAAAGCCACATTTTTTTGTGCAGGTGTCCTGACTTGTACGATATGCCGCAATCAGCGTTTGTAGGCTTCCTATACAGCTGGTATTGCAGTCTTCCATCTGCTTCTTGCATGATGAACACATCTAGTAAGTACCATCGGTCACACGTGGAGGGGAACTGTGTAGGGTCTAAGAAAGGTGAAAGTGATTCGTGGAGGAATCCCTCCTCTCTATATGCGATCGTTTAACTTCGTTGGCAAGCTGGGATCATTAAATGGAAGATGCAAGTGGAAGGATGCTAGGTGCAGATTTAATTGAGATGGTGTTTCATTGCACCTCCCAAGGAGATTGTATAAGGAAAGATTGGTTATGTAGGCATGGCAGGTTAATGACCCACTGAGGACGTCCTTTGCCAACAAAGTAGAAATAAAAATACCTTACTTAATTGCCTCAATCACAAGTTTTATTTCATGTGCATTTGGATTTCGGAAACATGTTATGAGAAAGGCAAGCATATGTTGTAACAGATGTCAATAGGCTAAATAATAAGGCTGCACCGATACTGATTGGTTGCTGATATTTGCAGTATCGGTTGCGGCAACGTTCACAGAAATATCGATAACTGTGAAACCGTTGAGATAATGACATGCGGTTTGTGGTGTTTTGCTCAGGAAATCACTGAGAATCTTCCTAGCTATGTTTTAACTGTTGATGACTATTTAAAATTTGTTTATTTTAATAATTATAGCACTTTTGCAGAAAACTACACTATTAATGAAAAATTGGGGATACAATTTTGGATATCGGCATTGGTACCGGTATCCCAAACATTTTTTTAACGGTTCGGTATTGGTAAAGATGGTATCGGTGCAGCCTTACTAAGTAACCATACTTCTTCCTTAAACATTGTTCGATTGCAGTTGCTGTACATGTTAATACTGAATCAAGCTCTGTATTGTGAATGACTCTTTCGTGTTATATTGCAGTTATCGTAATCTTCTTGACCAATGGCGATTATGGCACCAAAGGTGAGTAAATGTTACCTAAAAATTCTTGTCTAAAGTACATTATCATAATTACAAATTGATTGCACCAAATCCCTTATATTCTCCGGATTTTGAAATCTGTTACAGCATTTTAGGAAATTTAAGTAAGAAAGCTTAAATCGTAAGGATTTTAATTTACAATTTCATTCATCTTTAACTGCTGAATGCTGTTACATTAGAAACAAGAGAGTTTCAATAATTGGTGTCATTCCAGGTTTACAGTTTTTATTGCACAGTTAAAGATTAGAGTACGCATGTGTATTATCACCTAGCTGTTTTCTATTTTCAAATATAAACAACAAAGTTCGTTGCACAAATTGATTGGTTCCGCTGATGCGTCATTTCCAGTTTGCGTAGCCCACGGTGGGATTGCAGTGTCGGGCAACATCTCATGGCCAAGATAGGTTTTTTTTTTGAAAAATAGAAGGTTGGCTGTTGTGCTTGGTTGATACTCATAAGTCATAATCACAAAATGTAGGTTTATTGGGATCATTTGGAGTATTGATCAGTGTGCCCCCACGTGTGAAATTCAAGGTTTGGGATCACTTTTCTTGGCCGTGAGAAAATACCAGAACTGCCATCCCACAGTATCTCAAAATACAGAGGGCTACGCAAACTAGTAGTTAGGCAGCTGCAGAACCATTCAATTTGTGTAACAAACTTACTTGTTTATATCTGAAAATAGCAAGCGACAGCTTGCTAAAATTCACGTATGTACTCTTGTTCCTTTAACCGTGCCACAGAAACTGTAAAAATGGATTTGAAACCAAAGGAAGTTAAATGAGAAAAATCGTACATGAAAAACTCAATTACAAAATGCAAATACACACCCAAACTGTTTTCGTGAATTTTCAATTGGTGTATTAAGTCGAATGATGTTATTTTTTATTTCTCTTATTTTCTTCAGGCTTCTTTTTGTTGTGATTTGTTGTATTTACATTGCCAACATTGCTGCATGTGTAGTGTCGTTTGCACGAATGACATTAGCACGTGCAGCAATGTTAGGAGTGTAAACACAAAAAAGCACAACAAAAAGAAGCCTGAAGAAGATAGGAAACAGAGAACATAACATCATTCGACTCTGAAAACCACTAACCTTCAGTACTGTATGCTAAAATCGCTTATTTAATTATTTTATGCTTTTCATTGCCCAAATTAAATTAATTAAATTGTGTCCTATTATTAATAATTATTTATTATAATAATCTAGCTTCCCGCTAGGGGCACTGCTTCTATTCCTAAGTGCCGCCATTTCCCTCATTGCTCTTGGGCACGGAAGTGTCAATACCGTACCACTTTTCTCTGCTAGTCGCCTAGTTGCTATTGCTCAAAAATGGGAAAAGATGCTTGTGTCAGCAAATTAATTGCTTCAGGCAACATCCCGGAGTGCATGTACCGAAAGACCCGGAAGTTTGTATCATTCGTGCCGCAAATGTAATTTTGATAGTGTTAAGTGCAAACTTAGCTCTCTAAACAAAGAGCCATGATCAAGCAAATTCTTTATACATGAAAACATTTCGATCAAAAGCAGTGGCATTTCAGCCATTTTGCTTCCATCAAATTTAAATATTCGAAGAAGAATGTTCCTTCCAAGGTAACATTTAGTCTTGATCTACGATTGGAAATAATGCGAGTGGATCCTGATGTTCGTGCTGTGTGTGTGCAAACAAACCAGGTGAGCCAAAAAGCAGCCGATAGAACTCCGTCCGATGTTGTGTCGCTGAAAGGAATGTCCCTGCATGCCCCGAGATTCTTCCACTCTATCACCAAGCAACATCGGTTTGGTAATTTTTGAGGCACTAAGTTTCGCTTAAATTTCTGTTGACGCCAGAATGGACGTTATGCAAGCACATTTATCCCAAACAGTGACAAGTCAAATCGATTGCAAATTTAATGAACTTGAGAAAAGTTTTTTTTTTTACAATTCAGGGCTTCTCTTTCCTGTTTGGAAAAAATAGACAACTCCAATGTTGTTGCGCCGCTACCTACGCCATCTACCGGCACGTTCAAACTATTTCGGAGCTAAGAAGGAAAGGTGTGCGGATTTGTCACTTAAAACTCTGTATCGCTAGTGACAAAGAAGCTAACGAACACAAAGTTTCTGCTCTTAGTGTTGTTGATGAAAAAGGGAAACGTTGTTGGAAAATGTAATCATAAACTTAAAATAGACATTAAGTTATATGGATAAAAAAAAAACACGTTCGTAAATCTCTGCCCAGTAATTCGCTATCAGAGTCAATTAAGAATGATGTGCGTTCTCCACATCTTCGTCAGATGTTGGCGGAGTTTGGCCAGCACTCTGCATCGGTATCACTACGGCGGGCTGATGGGGTGTATGGACGAGAGCAAAATGTCATACGTCATGCGGTCAGCCACGAAACCATAGACGTCTCTGGCAAAAGGGCAAAAACGATCAAGTTGCCACAGGTTGACAAAAGTCCTAAAAAGTCCTCGTCACACAACTCCCATAAATGTAATCGAGCCACTAGCCTGTCTCGTCTTTCTTCGTTTTGTCTCGCGGCCAGAGCCAATGACACAAAGGAAAAAAGAGAAAAGAGACTAGGAGACAAGTCTGAATCAAGATGAAGTAAAAGCTTCACTATGAAAAATATAAAAGATGAAATGAAAGGTTTTTCAGCATGAGGACTCGAACAAAATGGCAGATAAAGATGGTAGTCACAAAATTGCTAAGCTGCGAAGTCGCAAAACTTTAAAATCTCTCGACAGCGTTTATAAAAATAAAACTTCCGAGGAAAAAGAAAGAGAAAAGTCACGAAAGTTGAGAAGTAAGCAGTTGGAAAAGTTTCTAAGTCGCATTGATGCCAAGTCGCGATTCAGGGAAAAATCTAAAGCGTTCTTCTCGTTACTGGAAGACGGACAAGTCACAGAAGCTTCGGAAAGTTAATTTTAGTGTTTCGCGCAACTTAAGTGAGGGTTCGGTTTTTCACGCTTCTTCAAACCATTCTGTGTATTCATTGACTGATTTTAACGCAGCGTCAACAAGTTCAGCTCATCGAAAACAGCGTCGTAAACGATTAGGTGTCCTAGTATATCCTATTCTAGTCCCGACTAGATTTCCGAAACCGAAAGTGAAACTGATCAAGATTAGGTCCATTCCCTATTCGTTTTCCCGATGGCGCCGGTCAGCACCAATCCGACTCATCTAATGTTTTGCCATGCCAACGCTCATCATGCCGTGTGCTCGGCACTGGCTTACAAGGCCCCTCCTTTCCCTTCACTGCTGGACTACGAGCCTTCGTTGCTTTTGCTGTTGTGGCGGACAAGTGCCCATCACCAGTGATGGCCCTTCACCTCTTCAGGATTCTTACCAGACTTGTCAAAACAGCAGCCGATCTCCATCAGATGGCGGCGCTCATCTCGGCTTTCGCCAAGCAAGGCCCCTTAGCTGCTATTCAAGGCCCCTTGTTCCCTTCGCTGGTGTACGGGCCCTTGAACAGGTATACGCTTTGCCATTAGGCCTCTTCATAAAGATGCTTTTTGGCAGCCAGTTAAGATGGAACTTTCTCTGCTTTTGAAGGAGCAGATTGTGACCCCTCTGGGGTCACGACCCCTCGTACACTGCTGCAGAAGTTCCCATCACAGAATAGCAACCTTCCAGAGTTCTCATCACTGATACGTCCTCTACTAGATTCAGACATCCCACCATCTCTGCGACTGCCGCTGGAGTGTGGATTCATGAGGAATGCAAGTTTCATGTCAGCAATGGAGCTGCAATTTTTTTTACCTTGCCTTTCACCTTTTTCGAAGTCGATTAAAGTACACGTTGGAAACAACACTGATGTGACCATCTTGAATAGGGGCGGAGGAACTCGGTCGATGAACCTCCACCAACAGCCTTCCAGTTTCACATTAAAAATTTGGATTGGCCTTGTGGACCTGATGTCCAGACAAGGCAAAGTCCCCACAATGGACTGGACACTGAGACTTCAGTGTACGAGTTGATCTCGATGATCGACCTCTTCACCATGAGCGCTAATCATCAGGACATTTCTGCTCAAAACTTCAGTCTTCCCTTTCTTTCCATTGCCTCAAGGGCTTGCAAAGAAAGAGACTTCAACTTCAAGCCAAGTCTTGAAGACTAGTAAACACCAATCTATTTCTCTTGGGCTAGGAAAACGATTAGGTAAACGATTAGATTTGAGCTTGGACAAAAAGGACTTCGTCCTGCCTCTGACTTTTCCACCTCTGACTTCTCCGCTCCTGTGCAACAAAAGGAGGGTAACAGAAGCATTCACTCATTAAAAGTCTTCGCTACAGGAAAAGGAACCAGCAAGACTCTTTTCCATTTGAAGCAAAACCTGCTTTCACTGGAGTTTGCCCAAGAACAAAGTCATTTTTTGGATCAAGGCTTATGGGGATTACAGGGTACGTGGCAGAAAAAAATACCAGATGGACTTATTCCTCCCTCATGGATCCAGCACAGGAGAAGCAGTTCCGTCCCTGATTGCTTATTGGAGCCGTCCTATCTTTCGATTTACCCATGAAAACACGGATGAATCCACCTCATCTATCAACGTCAGATGAACAGCCCATGAGACCCTAGCCCTCTCCGTCTCTTGGACCAACTTGAACAACTTTATTCAAGTTCCCCGTGGAAGAACTCCTTCAGGCTGCCTAGTGGAAATGTTGGGCCTTCTCCTTGGCACTTTCTTTGAGTCAGGATCTCTCAAGCAACTATTTTGTCTTCACTTACCTCCCACAGTCCTCCAGAAAACCTTTGGCACCCGCTTTGTATCCACCAATAACCCAGGAGGTGACGACGGCAACTGCTCACCATGCCGTTCGTTGAAGTCTCTACAATGCAAACATTTAATTAGGGACGGTATTCTGGGATAAAAATAATTATTTTTCATTCCTCTTTGAAAGGAAATTTTTTATCCCTAGAATGCCTACCTAATTACGTACCCTGTGTCCCCAAGGTTGCCGCTAACAGTGAGCCTGAACAACTAGATGCTGGCGATCAACAGCTTTGAGGTGCTTAAATCGGCTAGACGGTTGGTGTGATGGATACAGGATTTATAAAACACAAAACCGACCTAACTTCAGCAAGAACTAAAAAGCGGAAACTACTACTTGTAAGGGGCTCCATTCTAGTGAATGTTAGGCACCCACGTGTGGGCCTATTAATGTCAGTCAGTCACTGGATATCAAATTACTCTTAGCCATAAAGATCTCTAGACTGACTGTTTAGCCCACGTTTGGGCTCGTCAGTAGAGAATACTTTGTGGATGTGAGCAGAGCAAAGGCACCTTGCTGGGTGTAATTTAACAAGCACAAAATTTTGCTAAAGACAAAATGTCCAATTCGATTTAAACTCATCTGATCACAATATGCCGCGAATTTTCGACAGCTTTAGCAAGTTGATGGTATAACTGCTGCTCATCTGTCTTCATCAGGCTACCATCAACTTGCTAAAGCTGTCGAAAATTCGCTGGATATTGTAGTAATCTGACTATTTTGGAAAATGATTGTGAATCGAATTGAACATTTTGTCTTTAGCAATGTTGCAAATTCTATCGCAAAGAACTCATTTGTTTACTGAAGCACAAAACTGGACTGGCTTCAGGAAAGTAACTAAAAAGCAGAAACTACTGCTTGTGTGGGGCTCCATTCTACTGAATGTTAAGCAACCACATTAGGCTTATTACTGGGAGTTGATTACTTGAAATCAAACAGGGTTTTAACTCTGTTCAGGATTTTTTCGTCTTTTCAGGTACATATTCTAGGAATAAAAACACATTCTTCATTCAAGGCTGCAGACGCATCTTTTTAGTGCAATTTTGTAGGAAAATGTTTTATTTTCTTTCAGAGCTCAGTTTGATGTCCAGTGGAACAAGGCAGATAAAGGATCTCGTCCAACGCAGCATGTGTTCATCAGCTGCAATTTCTGCGGCAAATCTATTTCATCGTACATGTACATGCAAGCTGCAGGTGTGATAAGAGGTCGGCCAGGAGGATATGCTAACAAAACTAAGGTTTGCTATGATACTGTTGCATAAAGTTTGTATGTATTCATAAAAATACTCCTGGAAATCTACCCCCTTTCCCTGGTTTTCTCAGTAATGCCAAGAGCGTTAAAAATGCATATACGTGCGTAGAACGAAGGAGTCTCCATGTTGTAACTACCACTTCACATACTATCCCATGTCACAAGGTCATCTGGAAGAGAAGCTGTCGATTTCTTTTCTTGGCTCCAAACCAGTCAATTAAACATCGCCTACATCTGAATTTACCAAGTACTGCTACAGGGCACAATTATCCGTGAATGTGAATGTGCGTTGAGCCAGGAGGCTTGACACATGATTTCTATTCAAGTCAGCATTGGCTTGAAGAACCACTGTTTCTCCCCGCTGTAAAGGTGATCAACGCTGCTTCACGCGAAGTTGTTACACACCTGGACTAATCATAGCACGAGTGATATTTTTTGCACCTATTTATGAGGTTAAAACCTATACATTTAATCTATAACGTGGGGTATCTCAGACAATAGTCACGATCAGTCGTAGTCGTTCCACTATTCTCCGCATGGGTTCGTGACCCAGAACAAGAGATGGAACATACCGTTATATTACCATGGACATCCCGTCGAACACTCCTTTTGACGTTCCTGGTAATGCTGTTTGCAAACGAAAACGTGACTGATATCGTACTAGACAGCAAATTGCAATATGTTGCAAAAAATATGCATTCCTTTTCCTATTGGTAGTTTATAATGAATAACCAATTATTATGGTTCGACCGAGTCCGGGTAAATACCCGACCAAGTACTAGGTAATGCTATTTTTGACCTGGCACGGACTCGGTAAAAATTCGACCGAGTACAAACAGGGTAATAATTATTTGTTGAAAAAAATATTTTTATTTTCATAGTTCATACTACAACTACTTGCATGCAATAGATATTCATTAATGTGTATAGAAAAAATCAGATAAATTGCTTTAATAGTTTCGAAGAACCAATTTTTTTAAATTACGGGCTGTAAACGAACTAAAATTGAAAATCTCCGTGTTGAGAAAACGTGTCCATAAGTCGGCGATAGTTACGCTAAAAATCGTTGTTCCCACCTGATAAGCGATAGTGTGAAGTTTTATAGGCTCCTTTTCCATTTTAGTTGTACATCGCAGCTGCTGTTTTAATTTTTTAATATTGTGAAACATCATCTTTCTCGTGATTTTCAACAATGAACTGAACAAAAGCGCTCACGTGAAATCCGAAGCGTGCCATGGCAGCCAATGTGAAATCGCCCATCAGCCAATGAGAGCGTGCCAAATCGGTCACGTGGTGCCAACTGGCCAATGAGGAAACGCGATCTTCCAATTGCTTTGGAAAGGCAGCTCGAGTTCGCCAGAAACAGCCCCTTACATTCCATCTGATTGGCCAATGTGAAACGGGCATCGAGAAAATGTGTTGAGAGGCCCGGATAGAGGGGAATTCCAGCTTTTCAATGAACCCAAGATGGCGGCGCCCAGTCAAATGGTTCGATCGCTACCGCTGTTGAAAATGACCAGTTTTTTGCATCTTGAACTTCGGAAAAAGGAATGAACACAACATTTTTGCAGTTTTTGGTGAGACTGCACTGAACTAAAGTGCTTTTTATAAAAGTATAGACATAATTAACAACGTTTTGTTTACAGAAATCGATGCTCAACATATCAGGTAGCGAATTTTAGTTTTTCTCATGTCAATATTTTGGGCGAAAATTGCATTTTTCCACCCGCGCTTCCCCATAAAAGTTTCGACGTATATATATATATATATGTATAGTTTCAGGAAAGCCAACAAAGGCCTATTGTGAGACAAAGTAACCAAAATGCATTTTATTTTTCATTTCACTTTATTATTAAAAAATGTGGAACAAAGAATTGCTGGTCAATTTAATTGTTGACTTCACTTTATTTAATAACGTAAAGTTTATAATGTTTTTTTACAGTTTTTTAAAGTTAGTTTCGTCCTTTTTCTTTGCTTTCGTTCATTGTTATACTATGTGCAATACAAAACTGGACGAAAGCAAAATGAAAATGACTGAGGGCAAAAAAAAAAAGAACGAAACCAAAGTAAAAAAAGCTGCATATTAGACATAAAGCAAATATTGAAAATCTGCGACCCGGTTTTACTACTCAGACTCTGCTCAGACTCGGTTTTTTGTTACCCGATCGATCCCTACAGATTATATTTTATGAGCCTCTCAAAGCAATCATGACTAAGGAAAATCCTTGATTATTGGTTACAAGTCCTAGAAAATTTCTCCAGATTGTCCTCGATTTTCAAATGAAAGTTTGTGTACAAACCCTGGCTAGCTGAACTTTGTTAACGTTTTGCAATTTTTATAGCCGACGAAAATATCATTACCTTACTTACACTAGCAGTTTCTTCTCAGAGCTGCTTGTTTCCCCTAGAAGTTGAAGCTGCCTTCCCTGCCTGGCTCGTACCCCATCGCGCATGCGCCGGGCTTCCTTATATAAACCCTTGCGCAGCGGCAGATACCATCATTTCTCACTAGGGCGTTCGCCGCGTGCGATCGCTCTTGAGCTTGATCCCCTGGATTATCCGCTACCGCTTACCTTCAGTCCGCGGTGGTTGCCGTCATCCTCCGTCCGCTGTACCTCCAATCCCAGTGTGACTATCCGCCGTTCGGTCATCCTCTGCCTATCCTCCCTAGCCCTCCGCTAGGGTTCGCCCAAATACAGGATCGCCTGGACGGCTTCCCGTCTGTCCCTCCGGAACATTCTCTTCTTTCCGCTGGATTGCGTCCATATATGGATGATCGAAGGATTCTCCCCTTCTGTTGCCACGTCCTTTCGGATTCATTCCTTCCGACTTGACTAGCCGCAACTGCCTAGCTCTGTTGCTCCTCTGCGCTTACAGGATACCGCCTGCCCTTGGTCGCCCCGATCAAGTTTGCCAACCGACCCATTGTACACCTCCATCCGCCAGCTTCATCACCCATGGATCAAGATTGTCCTTGGTCCGCTGCATTCGTCTCCCTTCCACGGGATACCAGCGCATCCTCCGCCCCCAGGTCGATATCCCATCGGTGCCATCACGTTCCACGGATTCATCTTTCTTAAGCCTCGGTTCGTCGCTCTGGTCGACTCCCTGTCCTGCCTCCCATCGTACGCCATCCACGGCAGCCTCCATCCGTTCCATTTCCTTGATTCTCTGCGGCCTTTCCCTCCACTGAACGAAGAGGAGCCATCCGAAGATTTGGAGGCCGGGTTACTTCATCCTTATCTCGCCAATCCCACCATCCTGCATCAGCAATCCTCTCACCTCCGGCTCCACTTTTGCCGTCCCCAGTTGTATCCATCCCGCTGGGATCCGACCAGCCCGCATCTCCGACTTTCCAGCCGCCTCCTGGCCTTCGATTCCCAGTCCCATTTCCTTCCTTTCGGCATCCGCCAGAGGGGGGGGGGGGACATCTCCAACTCCTTTCTCGCCAATGCACATCCTTGACCTGTCCTGCGGTGAGTCCGTCGGATCAGAGGATCTTTATGCCATCAGCCGACCGTCCTCTCCGGGCTTTTTATCCTTGTCTCCACAACCTCACAGGATCCTCCGACACCAACCTGTCCGCATCCCTGGCATAATCCGCTTGCCATCTTCTCGTCCTACCACTTCATCGGTTTCATCTATCATCCCCAAGGCAGCCTCCCTCATGGATCTACCTTCCTTCACCTCCATCCTCTCATTCATTGGACTAATCCTCCGTTCCCTTCATCAAATAAAAAAAAAAAACATAAAATAAACACAACAGCAACAACTAGAACAGGAGATCTGTAGGCCTAATCGGACGCTCACACCTTGAAGACAGACATCACGGATCCTCGACGATGTAATCATACCTTTCTCTTCAAAGCCAGCCTCGCATACTGTGCTCCCACTATCCGTGCATCCGGTCTGCCCCATTGCGGCGCTCCTCTACCTTACCCTCGTCCGCGGGACACAACGATCAACGTTTCTGTCTTTCGCCACCTGACGGCGCCACCTCTTACCGCCACCACTTTGAGAGTTTCAAATTCAAACTAGCAACCGTCGCCCGTGGCTCTCTCTTGGATCCAGCTCAACCATGGCGGACAGCTCGTCAAAAGACGAATCGGATCACACTCCTCCTCGTTCTCCGTCTTCATCTCTCGTCACCATTAATGTTCCCTCACCCACGAAGTGTAAATGCCCAGGATTCGCCTTTCCTCTTCCGAAGCCCAGATTGAATCCCCATCCTTGCTGCCAACGCCACCAGCTGTGTGATGGATCACAAAAACGTTGTAAAGTTTGTATCACGATCTCCCCTTCCCAGTGGGCCGTCATTCGGAAAAAGCACCTCCAATCTAAGCAGCGAGCGGATCGAGCCCGCCGTCAACGCGCCTTGGCCGCGGCGTCCACAGCAGAGCTTCGCTCCTTTCCCAACACCTCTCACAATCCCGTCGAAACGATCCTCTCATCCTGCTCTTCCTCTCCGTATGGATACCACCGGCCCCGATCTTTCCAAGCGACTAAGAGTCCGGTTTGCTCTTACTTCATCATCACCAACTTCTTCCAGCGTGCCTATCCCACCTCGCAAGAACGCTCATCCATCCATGTCAGCCCATGATCCTTCTCATGAAGCCCTGCTGCCTTTAACTAGCTCCATACCCGCTATACCAGGGACCTCCGGCGTCCGACTGCCAACTGGCATTTTAAAGAAGGCAAGTATCCCGACTCGCCCGACCATCAGGGTGAAGCGAGCCGTCCAACGTTTAGCTCCACCAGCACTTCACCGTCTCGATCCGCCCACCGGCAAGTCGTCGACCACTCCTTGCATATCAACCGGCCCCACCGTCCCAAGAGGCTATCCCCACCGATCCACCACTGGGCCCCTTTCCCTCTCTACCCGTCCTCCGTGAGGCATTGTCTAGAGGCCTACACTTGTCACCGTCCGAATTAGAAAACCTCCCCTTCAACATTGATTTTGTGCTCCAATTAGTATAAACATTTTCATCTGACTATTCTCGCCTGCGACAATCCCTAGCGGATTTGCCAGCCCTCCGACAATCCGCGGCCGCCTCGGATACTCTGCTGGCTGAGAACGTCTTCTGCGTGCAACTAATGAGGCGCTGTCAAACGAATTGGAACTGATCAACCAAAAATATCGATCTCAGCACATCAATTACGCCCTTCTTGAAGCTCACTGTAACTGGGTATCTCCAATTCCATCCTCACCGCCCTGGCGGGCATACTATTCTGCACGGTCACGCACCCGTCGTCTTCGGTCGGCGCCATCCGCACTTGATACGCCTCCTCTCTTTCAACTGTCTACCCAAGAAACTCCAACTCCGTCTCCAGCCTCTCTTCACCGTGCAGCTCCTTCACCCCGACCATTGCCTTTTCACGATCTGTCTGCAACTGCACCAACTCTTGCGGCTGATTCTACCGAAGAAGGTACTCCCCCACTGCCGCATCCGGACCTCTCGGGCCAAGCCACTTTCCAACCAACATCGGCCATCTTTGCCACCGAGGATCCGATCGGATCTATTCGCAACGCGGTCCCTTCTTTGATCTCTGCGTCCTCTGCTCCACCGCTCCCTCCGCCTACGGACGTACCAATCAGCATACCCCCCATGCCTCAAGATCCCTCTCCGGCAACGCTTTGGAAACATTCCACTATAGTTCCTCCGTTACCCAACTTCTCCCGATACTCGGTGTGGCAGTATGACGATGCCCCCGACTTCCATCCAGCCTTATACGGCATCCGCCGCAACAACCGGACGGCGGACGGCGACATGCCATGTTCCCTTTGCCGCTCCAAAGCAATCGGGGTGGCCTTTGGCTTCTGTACAACACCAGACTAACCTACCGCACCATCACGGACTCTTTCCATCCCTTCGTCACGTTTCCGGTGAGAAGCCCACTCATGACGGTCATGGCCATCATGAGTATCCGTCTCGCCCGAACCTCTCAATTCACCCTCACGGTGTCTTATGTTCTCCCTGCAGACCAGTGCCTTCATCCTCCTTTTTCAAAAAAAAATATATATATATATATATATATAAAAAACTATCTAATGAGAGAGAAGCAACAACGCTACGTCAAATCAAACAATTACAACCATGCCACAGCCTAACGTACGAACCTAAATAGACACAATCCTTTACCGGCATCCAAATTCCGTTCCGACCGCCAACCCTATCCGGCATGGTTGAGCTGGCTATCCTCCGCCTCCTACGGATACCTCATCGAATCACTCCAACTTCCTTTACCTCAACCGTTGCAAGATTTACCTACATCACAGCTTCCCACAAGGTAAGAAGGTTCATTCTATACTTGATTTCTTATCCTTGTGCCCGTTTGACAGACCCCTGCATGCGTTGAAGCACAAATACAATCTTACCATAACACACCAATCCTCCCGCACGGCTGATCTCACTCTTCCTTGGCGGATAACACATATCCTTATCCACCCTCACCACTGGACGGATACTCCTTCGCTCCAGAGTGAAAGTGGTCAGGTCAGCAGTTGGGTCCTCATAAGGTCGCTGTGCCTGGGGTAGCCGCCTCGTACCGCGGGTTGACAGACTTACCCCCCCGACTCCTGTTGAAGGTAGCACCTAGCCCTCCACCAAATTACAAAGTCTGATAGTGTAAATAAGGTAATGTATATTTTCGTCGGCTATAAAAAGACTAAAATTGCAGGGCCTGCACCTGCTTAATTTTAGTTTTTATTGCCTATCCGAAAATATACATTACCTTTATTCCCGCCCTGACCTCCCCGCCATGAGCTAGGTTCTGGCACGAGGACAAATGATGGTATCCGCCGCTGCGCAAGGGTTTATATAAGGAAGCCCGGCGCATGCGCGATGGGGTACGAGCCAGGCAGGGAAGGCAACTTCAACTTCTAGGGGAAACAAGCAGCTCTGAGGAGAAGCTGCTAGTGTAAATAAGGTAACGTATATTTTCGGATAGGCAATAAAAACTAAAATTAAGCAGGTGCAGGCCCTGCAATTTTAGTTCTTTTATCTCTTCTCTGGTCTGCTTTAAACTTGGAATGGCATGCCAAACCAATAACATTTTCGATTTAAAAATTTAACATTTTCGAACAAAATTGTACCAAAAAGATGCACATGTGGAGTAACGGGCCTAAACAACAAAGCGTATGCTTTGCGACCTTGTTATGGTTCTCAACAATATTAGCCTGGGCGTGATAGGAGTTGCAAGATGGGTTTTTGTGCCCATACTAGCCTACAAACTATGCCATAATGTTAGCCACAAAACATGGTAATTGTCAAAAAGACGCATTAAAAAAATCCCCATCTGAGGACCACATCCTTAACACGCTCGGCAGCTTATTTCGCTTTAGCCACGCTGAGAGCATACAAGTTCAGGCCTAGAATTGAATTCGTCCAGAACTACCTGTATCCATTTTCTGCCTCTTTGGGTTACTGGTAAAGGTCTGATGAGATCCACTGAGACACACTTTCAAGGGGCATTGGGACGATCCATTGTCTTCAGGAACTCTGTAAAGTTTGAAGCGTCAGTTTTGCAAGTCAGACAAACTTCACAGCTGCATACAAACTCTACAAGGTCTGTCTGATTGCCAAACCACCCAACCAACTCTGCAACTTTTTTAAAGTCTTAAACACTCCAAAACAACCGCCCAACGTTGCATAATGGATTGCAGCAATCATGCAGTGACGTAATTTCTTACTATATCCAAATTCTAACCTTCAATACTATGTGTCAAAATCGCTTATTTTATGCTTTTCAATGCCCATATTAAATTAATTCAATTTTGTCCCATTAATCATAATTCATAATCAAACACAAAGAATGAGTCGGTGTATGACTTGCTTACTGCGTGATGCGCCAAAGATGCCTTGCGAGAACTTGGGAATACGTATGACGCATAGTGCGCGATTTACATTGGGGTGGGGTGAGAGGTTTGGAAGCAAAGTACTTCGTAGATTGGGAGGGGGGGGGGGATGGCTGGAGGCAAATTGCTTCGTAATTCGGGGGCAGGGGGTGGATAGGGCAAAGAATCTATGTATGCTTCGTATGGGGGAAGAGGAGGGAAGGATGGAAACGTAATCGTGGTAGAAGTACATCGTAACAACTTTTGTCCATGGAAAAATTGGCGTCCTTCTTATATCAGACATATAGCATGAGCCAGGTGACTTGCTTGATGACTGTGTAAAGCTGCCAGGATGTAACGCGAGAAATGAATTACTTGGGGGGGAGGGGGTAATGGATGAAGGCGAAAGTAGACGTAGATACAGGCAGGTGGGGAGGGGAGGAGGAATCTTCGTACGCGTATGCTTCGTTTGGGGTAGAGGATGGAAACGTAATTGAGATAGTAGTGTATCTTAGCATAGGTGCGTCGTAGAAAATGGCATAAGTTCGTTACTTAAAGGTGTGCATTACGTTGGGAAGGCTGTGGAAGGGGAGAAAAATTGCCTGGCATGGAGGAACTCTGATGGAGAAGGTCATAAGCGGGGTAACCGAACATCGTAATTCACCCGTCTGCCGAAGGGTCGGCTTCTAGTTCTTAATTATAATAACCTAGCTTCCCGCTAGGGGTGTTGCTTCCATTCCATTATAATGTGTAGAGCGCTGCCATTACCCCCCTCCCCCATAGATTTTGGGCACGGACCTGTCAAGGCCATGCCGCTTTTCTGCTACTAGTTGCTAAGTTGCAATTACTCAAAATATGTAAATAATTGGATTACAAGATTGTTTTAATGAAATCATTGCTTTACGCAACTTGCCAGAGTGCTCCCTTCGCACGTCGACCGGAGATTTCACTTTCCTGTAATAAATTCACGAATACAATTTTTGTTTGTTAAACACGGTCTTTGCTTTCTTACATCGATGCCGAATTCAAGCATTTTATTTTGCTTGGAATCACTCCGAAGGAGCAATGTACAGCTGTTCCACTTCCATCGAATCAAAATCTTCCAGATATAAGTCACTTCGAAGGTAATATCCCTTCCTAGACTGAAGGTAAGTATTTTAGGCAAGTAAAAACTAATTTTACTTGTTAAAATTATCGTGTTTTTTTTTTTTTGCTAGCCAACGAAGCAAGCAAACAATTTAGGCGATGGAACGCCGTCCTGTTTTAGGAAGGATTGTCTCTGTCCCAAGACTCTTCCACCCTCTCTCCCTGCAACATTCGCATTACAATAGCGGAAAATCTGCTGAGGCTTCGGTCAACGTTTAATGGTCGTTTGCAAGCACAGTTATTGCAGACTGTGACTTATTTTATTGACAAAATTTATCAAACCGGTGAATCATTTCCTTTGGTTCTGCTTCCTCTTCGGAAAATTCGAGAAAATCTGCTTCTCCCACTATCTACCGGCACACGCATCTTAACCAATGCGACGCCAATGAGGAAGGATGTGCAGATGCTCAACGTAAAGGCTGAAAAGTTGCCATAACAATGAACGCTTCAAACCATAACCTGAGTTGATGAAAGAAAAAAGGAACGATAAAATATAAAGTAAGTCTTACTGTAGTCATATTATGTATGTGAAAAAAAATATAGAAACGAAAAATGTCATTAAAAGTAAAGTGATAGTGAATAAGTAAACATTAAGTTAGAAAATCAATTAAAGCACGATTATAAGACTGCCCAGTAATTCGCCATCAGAGGTAAATAAAGCTGTGCGTCCTCACCATTGTCCCATCGGGCGTGATTGTGGACCAGCACTCTACATCGTTACCATCGCCGGATCAATGGGGTGTCAGAACGTAAGCACGTCCGATGTCTGCTGCCCAGCCACGGCACAAAAGAGTCCCTAACAGGGATAAAACGATCAAGTTGCCACAGGTCAACAAAAGTGCTGTAAAGTCCTCGTCTCCCCTTGTCTATCTCGTCCCTAGTCTTGTTGCATGCCTAGCGACTATAAGACAAAGGAAAAAGAGACAAGACAAATATGGTAGTCTCCTCCCTAGTTTCGTCACGTGCCTAGCGACTATGCGACAGGGAAAAAAGAGACGAGACAAATAATTTCTAGTATCATCGCATGCCTAGTGACTTGGAGACAAGGACATAGGCATAAAAGCCAAACAGTCTCATCCCCAGGAAGAATTCCCAGGAAGTCAGTTCATGGAACTCGTAAATTCTTGTGGAAGATGCCCTGCATCTGGTCTAATGAGTGTTTTCTTTTCTAAAGGATGCGTTCAACTGGAATCCTGATTACACTTCATCACGGTTTCATTAACGTTATGCACTTCCTGGGCCCTCTTCTGTGAACCGACCACGTGGCTGATAGAATCATGCTTCTTCCCACATACTTTATGACAGAAATTGTCAACAATCAACTTTTACGAATTCAGCCTGAACTTTGGGACATAGTCAAAGTCCTCAACCCCCCAAAAGTCTATCCTGGACCACAATTGACCACAATTGGGGTCTGGCAGGAAGAAGGCATGCTAGGAGTTGTTAAATTAGGAACCAAATCCGTTTCTCATGGCCAAGTTGAAAATAAAGAATCCGCAAAAAAAGAGGAAACATCTAATACAAACACATCACGGTCTCCTTTCTTGGCAGCGCCTCTTAAACCAAGGGTAAGAGGTAAAGATTCCTACTGCAAATGTAAAGGTCCTTCTGTCACAGAGGAATAAGACCCTTCTCTCGCATTTTATGAACTCTTCATTAAACCTTTTCCCGTTGCAAATGGGGGGGGGAGGCTAAATCATCACGTGCCGGCTTGGAAGCAACTTATCAAGGACAAGCATGTACGCCCCATCGTCACACCATCGACTACATTTCAGTCCCTATTCCTTTCGACTCTTAACAACAGAATGCAACACTGGATTCACGAAATTCCTCATATCCAACGCCAGAAATCAAAGTTCAAACTGCGTGCAATGAAGCATTTAGAACTTCACCAATTCTCGATGAATGACTGAATGACTAATCACTTCAAAGTGATTCCTTCGGGCTTACACCACACCACAGGCATTCACAGCTGTCTTTCTTCTGAAAAAAATTTGTGATCAACCAATCTCGATGATTGGCTGCTGTGGAACACATCAGGACGGAAGTCTGTTTTCAACATCTAATGTGTCTTCGCCTTTTCCTCAATCTGGGACTTGGAAGAATCCATGTCTTTTCAAGTCGTGCCCCAACCTGGATTTTCTTCTTTCTAGGAGCATATTTTGGTCTTCTCAACTTCCTCGTCCGCCCTCCTCCAGAAAATTTCGGCCCTCATCTTTGTCACTTGTCTGCCTTGTGATCGTAATACAATTTTAGTCCCACAAGAAGTCCACCTAAAATTCTTACACCTTAGGGAACTAAATAGAAGAGGAGCAAACTATCCAGTGTCATGAACTCCGAGCCACCGATTTACAATGGTGAATTTGAATCCGTTTTTTCTAAGGAAATTGATCACTGTTATATCCGACACATCTCATCGAGAGGAGACACGATATTAAACCTTCACTTCAACCCTGACAGTTAACCAGGAAAAGGAAGCTATTTTCTGGACTGGCATATTTTCGGAGAAAACGAAATTCTGGCAACGTAATGGAATATGACCCCCATATTGAGCCAAACCCTGTTTCTGAAATAGGGCCTTGTTAGTTGAATTCTTCGCCAGATAATTCACCACTCTCCATTCGTGGGACAGGTTGTTACCTACGCATTTCCTACGTTCTCACTTTTACAACCATTGCGAACAACTTTTGTCAGTCCCCAAGGATTCTTCATACTGTTTGCCCGAATTTAGCTGACAGCTTTATGGTCCATCGACTTAAGTGAGATGAAGAAGGAAGACCCACTATATCTTACTGTGTCTCACAATTCCTTGTAGAACACCAAACGAAGACTCACCATCCAAAACCCGATATTCTTACCTTCTAAGGTTGAGACTCTAAAAACCATTCCGTGACAAGCTGGATTCTCGTTTCCACCTACTTGACGTCTCCATTTGTACTACAGAGCATCAACAGTCAAAAAATAACGAAGCAAAGTTAAATAAATGGTACGGAAGATGCAAATTTAACATGTTCGATCCTTGCAATCCCTCCATTGCCAATTTGGCCACCCACGTTTCCTGAAAACCTTTTCAACAAAAGTATCTCTGTTTGCCATAAACGTTAGTGATAGGCCACAAACTGCTTTCTTAATTGCATTGGAAAAGAAACAAAATTTGACAGAACTTCTCTCACCTCATGCTTGCATCGAAAATGGTTGTAGAAAAATCCGAAAACAATTCCCATGATGGAACCTTCCTCTCGTCTTCGAAAGCCTTTATCGGAGCCTAGGAACCTCTCAATTCTGATTTGACTTCACCTCACTCAGAGACTGTCTCCCTTCTTTTACTACTTCGAAAGAATAGTTCCTCCAACTCCTCTGTTCTTCCAAGTTGACAAGATTGCTGTTGAAATGCTCCCATTTGCTATGCCCCCTCCCCCTTCACACTAGGCAATTGGATTTATTGAGTCTTTAAATATGTATATGAACTTAGCGGCTTCATGAGAGAATAGATGTGACATTCCGCTTGACGAAGTTGTCGCTTCTCACGCCTGGACAAACAACACTTTCATAAGCAACTCCTCCAAGGACACTAGTGGCTCAAGTGATGCATAGAGTATAAAACAAGACTTGGTGGCTACCAGTCGCATTGGACTTAAATTTCCTGCAACTAACAAAGTTAAGAAGGACACCACTCAATAGGCCAAAGTCGGCATATAGTAGTACTGAAGGTTAGTATTTTGTAGATAGTAAGAAATGGAATTTTAACACTGCTTAGAATTCTTTTTTACTATTCTAAAATACTTACCTTCAGTAGGACCTTCCCGCCTCCCTACTTTGCTGAACCAGTGGTTCTGATATGAGGGGAAAAATGGTGGCACTCTACATATTATAATGGAATGGAAGCAGCACCCCTAGCGGGAAGCTAGGTTATTAAGAATTATGAATAATGGGACAAACTTAAATTAATTTAACTTGGGCATTGAAAAGCATGAAATAATCGATTTTAGCATGTAGCATTGAAGTTAAGTATTTTAGGACAGTAAAAACTAATTTTAAGCAGTGTTAAATTCCGTGTATTTGCTAAAAACACTTTATCCCATGTGTTAACCTTAGCCATCACGGATGCTACATTGAACTAGGTGTTACACAAGATCCATCATGCAAGCAAAGTTTTCCTGGAACAGGTCTGCTTCCGTCAACAGCCGATGTACTATCAGCTACATACATTGCCTAACCTGACAGTCTGGCACAATGAGCAACTGGTAAAACCATTGACTATTACTTCCGGTTACCAACCAAGTCTCGGCCTATCACTTGGGTGCAGGAACAGCTACGGGAACTAGGAAGTGTTGACTTTATTGTGTCCCTTTGTATTGCACGTAACAGCGTGTTACACTTGTACTGGCTATAGCTATGTTCTTTAATGGTAGCTTAAAGCTTCAAAACTTGTTATACATACTAGACACTAAACTTTGTTTTAAATTCGTTTGGATTGGCACCCTAAATTTAATGTTTTTGCTACAAAAATATATGGTAAAAGTTAGCTTAATGCATAATTGTGCTGGTAATAGCTCTGTTTCGTGCTCAATGTAGAAGTCGTTTATTTATTGTATTCTAACAGATGACGAGTTGTCCTGGTTGCCGCAAACCTCTGCCACGTTGTGCCATTTGTCTCATGAACATGGGCACGGCTGCTGGCATGGGTATGGGGAAAACCGTCGACGAAAAAACAGGTAAGATTGGAGGGAAACGTTGGATAAGTTAAATGTAGTTGCTTTTTTTTACCTGCTGTACTACAATTTAAAGTGGCACTATCACCGATTGGAAGCAGACGAAATGTGGCATCATCTAGTGCTATGTAGTACCATCTAGCTCTTGCTTACACCGACCGAAGGAATGCATAACGGCATTTCCTTTAACGAAACAAACAAGCCACGACATCCTTAATTATTAAGTGTAAATTTGGCTCGTCCTCGTGCACCTAGAAGCAAGCTATAAAGGTTAACAATATCATTACCGCTAGATGGCGCCACGATATTTCCGTTCGCTTTTCAATCGGTGATAGTGCACTTTAAAGGGGACACACATATCAGTTTTTCACTTTCATCCGAATTTAATTGCAAGACAGTGTAACTGTCTGTGTGAAAGTGTGCGCTAATAGAGAAAATTGACAAATTTGAAGTTGAAAATAATTCCCTTTAGCTAACAGCTAAATATTGTTATTTATGCTGTTTATGCCCAAAATTTAATTTTAAAATGATTCCATAGTTCGCCACCAGATGGCTGCATATATCCCTGCAGACTCGACCCTCTTTCCCATACTAATCATTTGGGCACCAACCTAGTATTGTACGTATGCTCGAAGATTGTAAAAATGCCCAAATCGCCCTATTTTGAATATGCTATTGCTGAAATCTAAAGTTGTAAACATTTAAAAAGTTTGGTCTATAGACGTGCAGTTTGTCGACGGTGCTAGTATTGTTAATTTTACGTTAAATTCTTGTGATATTTGTTTGCAACACTCTGAAAAAGAGGTATTAAAAATCTAATGCAGCTGGCTAATTCTGAGCAAAAAGCAGTTCAACGAGGCTGTTCTATGTTGGTGGAGTCTAGAGGGGCTAAGTTGGACTTAAGACGCAAGGAAAATATTGATAATAAGTCCCCCCTTTTGCATATTTCATGAGATAATGTACTTCTTCCTTCGCAGAATCCTCCGTGCTGCGTTGCAAATGGAATGTCCCTTTGCATATCGGCACCCGTGATCCCCCCATTTGCACAAAATTAATTCTAATTTATGCAAAAAACCACGTCCAACTGCATCACTTCAGGTCCCCACCTGGCCTGCTCCGTCATGCCTAAACACCACTTTCTTTTGCCGTGGCACGGCTTGGTCGGGTGGCAGCGTTAGTTGGTGTTAGGCCTATTGCCACTGTGTTACATGGGTGGCCTTCAATGGCAAGGCACGGTGGGCCTTCAATGGCAAGGCATGGTGGAACACTCGAGGCATGAATAGCCTAAGTGGCTTGTTAACGAGGAAAAAATCAGAGTAATCGAAATAAATGAAGTTTGTGATAATTACTCAAGGTTGGAATGCCAGCGGATGGCAGTCAGATACCGAGCATTGGGCTAATCCATGCAGACGGAGTCATCGAGACTTGTATATTCCATGCGCAATAATGGTTTTGTTGTAAGGTACTTAAACTAAGGTACTCACCACAAAGTTACACACTAGGATTCCATGATTAAGACACAAGCTAGTGTGTCGCCTGCCAAATTTCAACAATAACGTCCATCCTATGCACTTAAAATGACCACTAGACGTGGCCACCACTAGACAATTGTCTCTTTTACAGCAAATGCAATTTGGCCGTTTATATAAATACCAATGCGACAGAAAAAGCTGAAACATCTAGTGATCGGAAGACTTTGGTCACCTGACTACATAAAAGCCACTTTTAGTGACACAGCTTATCGTTTTCTTGTTTAAAAAAAAAAGGTGTGAATAAATAACGTTGATATTTGCCCAATAACTGCCTAAATGTTACTAGCAGTTACTAGCTAATTTCACAAAAATAAATTCTTCTATGCGGTGAATGAAGCTGAAATTTTACAGGTAGGTATAGTTTAACCATGGAACGTACCGTTTGGGGGTTAGGCCTAACATAAATTCAAGTTACCAGTTAATCTCAATACTCTTTTAAGGACTGAGTTACAGCATTTTGGTTCAATAAGACACGAGTACGCAGCACAACAACAGTAATACAAATAAAGAATTTTTACTTTTCCTACTGCTAAATAAGGCGAGTTCAGTAAATATCTCCACAAAGACTAAGACATACACGTAAATCTATTAGAATGCAAAACAAAATCGTTTTATGTTTAAGGTAAGGTTTAACTTAACCAAAGTCAAAACGCAAAGGACCACGACTAAGGTTTCCTGTAAGGTTTCAGATATCTCAGTGTTGAAGTGTTAGTCTATGTGAAACTTTCTGCTGTCCTCAAGACAGAACTAAAGCCAAAAAAAGAAAATGGATTATTTTCAGTTGAACCAAATAGATGTGAGCTTGAAAATGTCACATGGTCTAACTGTGAAAATTCATTTTAAAGTTGAAAAATCACCTTATATCAATGCTTATCGTACGGTCCCTACCTTTCACAATGCTAAAAACGCACAGCGATATATCCCATATCACCACACTTTACAGTGCATGATATTCATATCGCCACACTTTAGTGTGGTGATATCCCATATCACCACACTTTACTGTGGTGATATGAATATCACCACACTAAAGTGTGGCGATATGGGATTTCATCACACTAAAGTGTGATATGGATGCCATGCACAGTAGGGTGAGTGATAAGACATTGCCAATACTTTCATAAGGAAGAATTCCTTAATAAAACCCATGCGAGAATTAATTTAGATTTTTTATGTCAACCAAAAGTATCCAAATAATGTTTGCTACAAAATAAAATGGTAGCCTACCTTCGTTCCTTGTTTTAAAAAAAATTGACGCCCGTGCTCTTTTATTACGCAACAAAATAAAAGCAAATTAATTCACGCATGGTTTTATAAAGCAGTTCTACATTTCGAAACGCAGACAAGAAAATTGAATACTTTAAATACTTATTAACCCCCCCCCAACAAAAAAAGAAACCAGCTAGCGACTCTAAATCAGAAAAATTACGTGAACTTGCGTCGGCCTTTCGAAAACATCAAATGAAATAACATACGAACTATACATTAAATTTCATTCCTCAAAATGAAGCGTTACGCTGTTTCCCTCCTTCCCCCTACCTCCTCACAAAATTACGTGAACTTGCGTCGGCCTTTCGAAAACACCAACTGAAATAACATACGAACTATACATTAAATTTCATCCCTCAAAATTAGGCGTAACACTATTCCCCACCCCGAAATAAAAATACACCCATAACATTCTAACTGCCTGCCCACACTTTACCACATAACAGTTTACAGGAATACGTACGTTACCTCTGAATCCTTCTGAATCCTGTCGTCCAAATCAACGTTTTCCTTAAAAGGTATCAAAGACGTAGGATGATACTATTCCCATGAAATGTCGTCAGAGAATGACAAACGCGAAGAACCCACTGTTCAGAAAGCACATTATGCAAATTGAAGAAGGACGACTTATTACGTGAAAAAATTACGTGAAAAAATTTTAAAACACCACTTACGTGAACCTAAGGCGTTACGACATAATTTTTACATGATGAAGTTTGTGCGATGTACGCCAAGATAAAAAAAAAAAAAACGTGTTTCTCCTATACGATTAATAAAAAATCTCCCTCTAGACACATATCCTACCCCCGCTCACCCTCATCTCGCTCGAATGGTATCGGCCACAAATCTGACTGCAGCAAAACAAAGTGACGACACAAAGTTTGCATAAACAACACAGCTCATTACCCCACCAATTTTGTTTTTCGTTTTTTTAGTTACAGACCGTACGATAAATTAGTTATAGAACCCGTGGCGAACTGTATGGGATTTATGAGCCGATGGGCGATATCCCTCACGTGGCCAATCCGCTCGAACTACGTCTCGATGACGTCTCGGCTTCGCCTCAAACGTCATCTCGACGTAGTTCTCGCGGATTGACCACGTTCGGGATATCGCCCATCGGCTGATAACTCCCATACAGTTCGTCAGGGGTGCTATAACTATTATTTATTTTCACAATCACACGAAAATCCAACAAATTTCCGCAAATTTTCGATAGTCAGCACTCCTGGAGGTGGAATGGCTCAGGTGTTGTTGTGGAGCCTGAAGATGATAGTCGCCTGAGCCATTCCACCTCCAGGA
>JAHWFP010265134.1:6713-18724 GCA_023313725.1 Lithobius niger
CGAAGTACTTTGCCTTCTTTGCCACTTAAAATCAGCATCCGACCAGACAGTCTGTGCTTGCTACCTAAAAACCAAACCGAAGCAAAGATAATATCACGCAAGGGAAATAAGCACTGGCATAATGCTGGCCTTTAGAGGGCCATTGGGGAAAAAAATGGAGGAAACACCCAAGTTTTGGATTTTTACTATGATCACATTTATAAGAAAAGATCAAATGTTTTATCTCTCATATAGGTAGAAGGAGAACAAACAAGAACTGGTGTGAGGCACCACACCTGCTTTCGGCACAATGTTCATCAATGTCAGTCACTACTTGCCAAATTTCGAGAAATATTCACAAGTTGGTGACTGCATTTTGATTACTATTCGCTAAAGTATCGGTTGTAGTAAAATAATAATAGAATGAAGCTTAAATTATCACGTAATCATCAGTGCCATAACTAGCATTTTCCAGGGAGCGGTGCAAGGGGAAATAGGGTCTCACGAAATATTGGGATCAAATTTGCCCCCATCCCGACCAAACAGCTTTGAAGTCATCATGATGTTCGCCCTTCTGGGCTCCTTGGATCCTGCTACCTTGCACCACCCGTAATTGTAGTGCTGTTTCAGAAACCAGATGGACTGTAATATTTGATGTGCGCCTATCCACTCAGGACACAGAGCCAAACCATACTATAAGAACATATTCAAGAATCATACTATAGGAACCACACTCAGGAACAATATATATGAACCATGCCCTGGAACCATACTCAGGAACCATTTACAGGATATTTCAAAATTAGAATGCAGCCAGTTTGCGCACACGATATGTATTCTTCCTCCATGTTCCGAAAACTGGAGAATGGCCTCTTTCCCTCTCTTTTACTACTTAATGTGCCAAGCTCCATTCCATTGTTGCAGCTAAGATCTATACTGTTGTTGAGCCAATATGTGACACAATGTTCATTTCAAAAAAGTTAGCAACTTGAAATTGCTGTTTCAATAGTTTGTTCCATGCAGTACACACCCCTGTACCCCTAGCTCCAATTCTTTAAGTAGTCGAACAGTCACGGAAATAAATTCAGCCGCCACCTCGCCTAGCCGCTGAAACTTTTTTTCCAATTTTAAATATTTCCCAGAATTTCAATAGAATTCGAAATAAATTCAAAAAAATTGTTTGGCCCATTGACGCTTTTTTCATATTTGAGCCAACTGTACTGTGGCTTGCTTCAGACATCGCACAAATTTCGTTCTACACGTTTTAACCCAACAAGGAATGCTAGAGAATGCTCATTTCACATTGTTTGTTAATAAAAACATACAGTCTTATACAGAATAGTCATGCAGTCCTTTGTTCACCATCTTCAGAAGCTGTATGTAGACAGCACAAAACATTCGAAGATTTAGGTTTTGAATGTCACGCTTCTACCACTGAGCTACATTTCTCGTCTTTGTTGCTCACGCCACTTCCAGTCAAGTCTGGCGGCCAGCTCTGGTCTCACAAGTTGGTCTATTTTTGAATAAGACAGAGTGGAAGAGGTAATCTCTTTTCTGAAACTAGAGAATGGGAAGAAGTTCCAAGGCTCACAGGTGTGAATCTTTCACGGAATTTGAACGAAAAAGTATGACAGTTTTATTCCACAAGAAAGTGTGTTTTGAGTTGCCATTATGAAGAGCTACTCCATTTTATCCCCTCACTGTGGCTTTGATCTGTTCTCCAATGTGAAATGAGGACCTGTTGTCAGGTTTCTCCAATGTAGGCAGCGCCTCTCCATAAGAATGCAATACACTACCCCTCTTAGCAAGAACAAGGGGGTGGCAGAGGGTGCAAAGCTGTTTACATTAGAAAAATCTGAAGACAGCTCCACACTCGCATTGCGAACATGTCAAAGACACACTGAGGGAGACAAGAAACTGGAGTAGCGCTTCACAGTAGCAGCTAAAAACAAAACATGTCGTCGAATAAAACCACAGTATTTTTTCATTCAAATTCCATGAAAGATTCACATCTGTGTACCTTGCATCTCTTGTTATTTGCCAGTTTCGAAAAGGAGAGACACCTCTAATGAACATTTCCGATCTGTCTTATTCAATTATAGACCAACTTGTGAGACCACAGCCAGCCGCCAGACTTGATTGGAAGTGGCGTGAGCAACCGAGATGAGATGTACAACTCAGTGGAAGAAATGCAAAATTCAAATCCAAGTGCTCCTATGATGTAATCTTCGAACATTTTGTTCTATCTACAGCGTCTGAAGAATGTGAATGAGGGACTGCAGGACTGTTTTATACGCGAATGTATGTTTTTATTCACAGAAAATTCAAGTCCTCCTCTTCCTTCTCCTTTGTCACCCATCTCTTCACTCCCAGCCTGAAAAGTCTAACAATTTCCACAAATATTTTGGTGCAGTCCCGGAAAAGTCGCAAAAGTGTGGAGGCTAAAAAAAAAAACTAGCACAGAGAAAACTACCATTGAGTAAGCAAGTATGCCCTTCCTGTTAGTTAATCCTTTGAAACAATTCATCTCGGTATTGCGCATTGTGAAATTGTTGCAATCAATTGTGGTTTTATTGTTTTTGTGTAAAAAAATGTTGTGTGGTATCTGATAAAACTCCTGAAACCCTTTCACCTAATTTACTTGATTTCGAACTTAAATCCATAACTTACAGAGGGCACCGAAACGATGGAACCAATTTGAAAACACTCGGGTAGTAGGTTCAAAAATTATCTGGTATAACAGCACTAGCGGTGTTGTTATAATTTTGATATTTCAACAAGAAACTTCTTTACAGGTTCCTGAGACCGAAAGTCATGGTCGACAGGAATCCAGGTAGAGGTAAATTTTCTGGAAAGGAGTTAAGTCTTACAACGTAAAAATTACACTTAAATTAAATTAAATAAACACGGTACACTATTTACCAAAATTGTCCCTTGATTGTCACAAATCAAGGTGAGAATTTTCGGTGGTCTTTTATCTTTTAGAAAGATCTCCCACCTGCCTCAGGCACTTCGAGCGTTGAACGCCTTTTGACTTGGAGAAACGGGAAGTTGTTTTGAATTTCCCGCACGTGTTTGTGCTTCCGGTTTGGGAGGAGGGATAAGATGCGGCGAGCAGTGGCTCCATCTGTGGGGCTTGGGAAGAGATAGGAGGGAGGAGCGCTTTCCACTTGCAATTCAATCGGTGTGTCAATTCTGGTGTAATAATCCGATTGACATCGCAATGTGAGGCTTCTTGGTTGTTCATGAGAGATTTTCTGGCATTCTGGCAGTGTGAAAATTACACATTTCATGAAAGCATGAACACTGTTTGGCAGAAGAATTTTCATTTTACATCGGAATCAAATCACGCCTTATTTATTCAAATGCTTTATTCTCATACATTTTAGTTCAGAAACAAAAGAATTCGAGCTAACTGTTATAATTGGGTAATATTTAAATCAACACTAATGTGAAAAGCAATATTTGTGAAACATATTGTGTAGTTCATCGGGACTCGGGTACTCGGGGATGTTTGTCCCCACACCGGTTGTAATCAGGTGAACGGTGCCACCCATAAAGAAAAAAAATGTTTAAGGTTGCAAGGTAGTGTTTCCCATTTGTAAAACTAGTAAACTTTCTGTGAAACATTGAATATATCCCACACAATTTTTTACGAATCTTTTGTCCGACTTTTTTTTTATGACGAAAAATGGTGTTTCGAAAACACCGTCAATTCGGCAAATTTACTTTGGTTCATGGTCATATTACACTTGGACGACTTTCGGTTTTGCGTCATTGACTGTCTGTAATATAAACGGTGTTTCCACCGTCAGACAACGGTGACGATTACAAGACAATTTTCAAATGGACACTTAGGTAATGACGTAAACTTCACACACACCAGACTACACTTTTGTCTCTCACCAGGATCAGCCAATGGGTCTCCTCCATGAACGGCAAGGACATCAATAATTCCATCCCCATTCTGATCCGGGATAAATTGTGCAGTGTAGAGATTCATTATATCATTTTTGGCAGGTTGGGGACCAAAATTCCACAGCATTTTGCCATCTTTTCCACTAACTGCTTGGAATGTCTGGAAAAGAAGAACATAATTGCACATTCCATCGTAAGGCTGCATGGTTAATTAAAAACTTGTGGTTAATAGAATGAAATTGCATGGGTTACATAATTGTATGGGAACTGTTCAAGGTTATTGAACGCTGAATACTGCAGCAACAAATACCAAATACACAAGATTAAATACTGCAATAAGAATAAAAGAGCCAAGCTGTGCACTAACGTACAAAATCACGACGTTTCGAGGGTACTTTCACCTCGTCATCAGGTGCATCAAATCCACAAAAGTTTCGTCAAAATGTCAAAAATACAGCTCATCACAGCTTCAGCAAAGGGGTTAAGTTGGAAATAAAACAGAAAAACGATTTTAAAAACCTAAGCAGGACAAAGCAGGTAGGCACGCAGACTTCTCTGTATTCGCAGGGGTGAGGTCGATTCATCCTTTTAACGCCGAATCGTACAAACCCTTCAAATTCTACTCATCCTGTACCTCTTATGTTTTTTACATCCTTTACAATTAGGAAAAACGGTAAAGCCAATAACAATTCATGTTAATAAAGTAGGCTCAAAAGCAAGACTCGTAAAACCCCTATCAGATCATCAATTATAGAATTATTTGGGTCTTTGTGCTGCCCATTAAAAACGGCCGCCCTCAGCTCGTGCCTTCTGGGCTCATTTAAAAATCCGGGCCTAAACATAGCAATGAAATGAACAGCCAACGATCTTCATTTCGTGTTGTAACTTGAAAGATCCAGATGCCTTTATACATAATTTCATTAAACACATTACATTGTCAAGTAAATGCTTTAATCGTGGAACACGAAGTAATTAAAATCCAATAAGGCATCCAAAACTTAAAAAGCATTTCATGTTCAGGAGTGCGCGAACACTGTACTCCAGTTTTGTCAGTGTCATGTGGTCCTCTTGAACTTTTAAATAGAAAGTATTTTGAAAAATAACTTCTACTGGTGTGTAAAATAGAACCGGGATCACAAACTTCTAAGATCTACATATGAACGGATCTCTATATCTATTGTAGTGAACAATGGATACATTTCTGAGTGATAACATATTACTGTCAAATTTACATGTTTCACAAATTGGCTATTCTCTGTAAAGCTATAACAGAAACCTAATCCAGGAGTGTCCATTGTCCAACTACAGTTAAAGTGATTGAGTACCCGGACTACTTACGCCAGCTCTTCCTGCTGCTAGACAGTCTTGGACTCCATCTAGGTCCAAATCTTCATTACAATTCAACGCAAAAACTTCGTGATCCATATAATGCCGCCATAATTCTTCACCCGTTCTGCCATCGAGTGCCAAAACTCCTCCAAAACAAGGATGGTTACCATCAAAATAAATATCACAAACAAAATCAGGGATGTTGTAGCCGTCCACACCTGCAACATAAATACAGATGCAAATCTATAGCAAATCTATAGCAAATCTATGCAAATCTATGCAAATCTTTAGTGCTGGGTTTGGAGGTGTTCCAAAATCACGCAAGATTCAGCAATACCAAAACCCTATAGATCTCAATCAAAACAAAAAAAAGAAAATTACGAGTATGATACAGCAGTCTGAACTAACAGGAGTACACGGAAAACAAGGATGCAGCACCCCGAATCAACACAATCTAGCACTGCTCGACTTACGGTAGACAAAAAAAATTTTTTTTTTAATTTCAAATCGTAATAGTGTGGAAAAGTCGGTCTCTGACCTCCTAATTACTATCCCAAAATCAAAATCAAAAGTAATTTTTAGAGGTAACTACCTGGGTCTAAAGTTTAACATTACAAATCAATAGGGAAAATGTCAAATTCCGCAGAAATTATTTTTTTACCATTTTAAAATATAGCTTTTTACATTATCTCATTTTGTACTCTCAGTGACCACTAAATGACGCTAAAATCAGAAACAATTTATTTTTCTTCCAGAAAACATTGCGAATTATCAACCACCAAAATAAAGAAAAAAGCATTTTTTGCCAATTTTATGCCGTGTATTAAAACGAAGTTTAGGGACAAAATATATATTTTTTTTATTTACTTCTGGATTCTTTTAGTGGTGTCTGAGAATACCAAATGAAATAATGTAAAAAGCCATATTTTAAACTAGTCAAAAATAATTTTTTTTTATAATTAGCGATATTTCCCATTGACTTACTAAACTTGCGGACCAGGTAGGCATCTCTAAAAAAAAACTCTTTTTAATTCTTTTCTTCTGGATGAAAGACGGACAGCCAAAGGCTCAAGAAAAGTTAAATAAATACAGAGGCAATCCTATTTACGTTGGCCTTTGGACTTATATGGCAGACCGCCTTAGCAGGGAATCGAACCCATGACTTTTGAAGCCAATGGCCGAGGTTCTACCGCTGAGCCCTACTGACACGGCCTTGTCAGTGTCGGCCATACGGACCTCGGTCTTTGGCTTCAAAGGTCGTGGGTTCGAGTCCCTGCTCAGGCAGTCTGACATGTAAGTCCAAAAGGCAACATAAATAGATTTGCATCTGTATTTATTTAATTCTTTCCTTTTAGGATAGTGATTTAAGTAGGAGGTCAAAGACCAACTTCTACGTACTATTACGATTTGAAATTTAAAAAAAACATTTTCTTGGTTCACCCTTCAATTTGTAGGGCAATAGCTTGAACTAAAAATTCACCCACAGCCTGGAATCGACATGGCATCAGAATTCTTAAATTTATAATTCAACGAATTTTCATGCGTTTCTTCAGCTGCATGAAAAATAGATTCACCACGTAGCGTGTTGTTGACTCCAGCAGATTTCAATTGAGATATTATCATCACGCGAAATAAATCTTTTTTAAAATTCTTTGTGAAGTAGAGGCATTCTGTAACAAAAAGTTCAAAAAGTTACGGAGGGCCGTAACAGATCACACCAAAAAAAAGGCGACTAAAACCTACTGCAGGCATGGAATGAAGAGCCGCTATGGTAGGTGCTGCCATATAAACACCAAGCAGCGAATTGCAAACTAACCGGCGAGGTTTCCAAAGACTGCCAACTGATGGCACCACTTCCCGAACTTATTTGTGTCGCCTTTTTGCATAGCAGTGTGAAGGCAAAACTGTTTCGGCCTTTACTGTAGGAGGCTCTGGTGCATGTGGAGTATTGTTAGACACTATACAATCCTCCACATGCAGGCGCAATATGCCTCCAATATGCTTAGTTTCCTACCGGGCTCTTTAGCTCCTGGAACTTAGTACAAATGGGTAAGTTTCTGCAATTTGGACATATATATGCAAATCGCAGAAATATTTAATAAATTTGTACTCGACCCAACCGTGATCAACTATGAACTATGATGAGTTACGGTCAGAAAGAAAACCCAGTTATGTGTTAAGATTTTCCTGATTCTATTATTTTGTTCTTCCCTACCAAATACATTCACACACGGTTTCCTTACACGCATGTGACGAAATATAAAAAGAGTGTGGGTTAGGTTAGGTTAGGTTATCAAAATTAACCGTACATAACGACTACACTAACTTTTAGTAAGGGGATGTGTTAGCGTGAAGTCAAAACCGTGCATTAAAGGCCGGTTGCCACCAAATTAGCATCACAGCATTTAGGCCTATCGCGTTCTCTCTCGCAGGAAGCAAAGGAATGCACAAAATAAAACTTTTAAACGCTACAGACAAGCCACGTGACTCCTTAATTATTGAGAAAAATATTGATAGGCCCTCGTGCACCTGGAAGCAATCTGTAAAGATTAACGATATCAGTGTCACTAGATTGTGCCAGGGGAATTTCTTTATATTTTTCCGTGGCGCCATCTAGTGACACTTATATCGTTAAGCTTTATAGCTTGTTTCCAGAAGCACAAGTGCGTACCACTTTTTTACTCAATAATTAAGGAGTCACGTGGCTTGTTTGCAGCGTTTAAAAGTTTTGCTTTGTGCATTCCTTTGCTTCCTGCGAGAGCGAACACAATAGGCCTAGATGCTACAATGCTAATTCGGTGGGAACGGGCCTTTAATATGGATCGAGCTCTTTACTTAGTATAATACTGCCGCAATTCGTTATACTACTCAGCTATGTGCTGGCCGACACAGCAGCGCAATACAGTCTTAATTTTTCCTCGTCTGTGATATCTAAACAGTAGTTTTATACAATGCTTTATTTTTAATTACAAGGGCATTACTGGTTGACGACAGTTTAATACGTCTAATACAAATACAGCTGTCATTTTACTTGCACGTAATCAACTAACTTTGAGTTTGACAGCAACTTCGTTATAAATAACCCTGCCATTTTGTCTTATCATCCAGCAATGCGTTGCCTAGCAACAAGACAACGTAATAACTTGCTAGAAGTGCCGTCTAACTTTATCTTTGGGGTCCACGTTTGGTCGTAATTGCACGTGCCACGGTAATTCATCTTACCAGTGAACAGGAAGTTGGTTGAAGGGTTCTCCTGAATGATACAGTAGGATAATACATTAACGGCTTAGAGTGATTTGAAGTTACTGGCAAGATGACAGATTAGCAATGACTTGAAAAGAAGCGTTGCTTTCGTACGTGCAATGCATATGCTCTCAGAGATTTAAACAGGGTGTCGATCCAAATGGACACCGCAATTCCCGGCATTTCTTAAGGGCTTGACAAAACCAATAGTGTGATCGTTAAGGACTAATTTTCAGTAATGGTAGCCCTAGAGCGTTTGTGGTTAATACGACTACCTTTTTTTTTTGGAAGGGGGGGGGGGACTGACTAACAAGACGTGGATATGCCAGGAACCGTGCTTGCAAGGGATACTATTGTGCGCGCAGCGTATCTTGAGTCCTGCAGATATTTTATGAGCGGCTACATCTTCCTGGAGGGAGCGTCTTTCATCTTTTTACAACCATCTAGGATATCAACAAGGTGCTCTGCTATCGAAACCATACAATCGATTATCTGTATTCGTTCTGGGGCGAACTCAAGATAGGCCGCGGACATTATATATTCTGCAGTTTTTTCCTGTGCCAAGCTGTAAAATTAGTCTGAATGAAACGACATCCCCGTGAGGAAAACAACCGGTTTGTTTATTTTAAAACAGTTCCAGCTGCATTGCGTACATTTACGTTAACCTCCTTTACATTCAGACTTCAAAGACTTTAAAAGACAACAAAAAATGCGGAATGGGATTGAATGAATTGTGCGAAAGAGGGGATTACGTTTGCGCGGCACAAAGCACCTCGCAGGCACCGTCATCAACAAAAGGAAACACATGAATGATCGCACGGTAATTGTTTCACTTACGAAGTGTGGTGGTACACTCAACGCAGGGCTTTTCCAGTGCGTTTCGACCAGTTCTTTTACTGAATTTAATTAGTTTAATGAATACTCCCATTAACATGCACTAACCCTACAGTCAAGCAAGAGAAGCTGCAACAAAATTTCACATTACAACTTTGTTTTTTTTTTGTTTACTGCCGTTTCAGGGTTCCGACAATTTTTTAAATTCTGAATTTCCCTGACATTTCCAGATTTTCCAGGTGCATCCAATGGCAATTTCCAGGTGTTTACGAGATGTTCAGTTAGGGAAACAGGCAGTAGCCAACGGTTTTATTAATATTTGTACGAAAATAATCCAACATCCCAGAACAGACGGGACTTAACGTATTTTCATCACAGATGTTGGTACTAGCCTAAGATTTGGTTTATTGAAGTTATATCTTAAAATACTTGAACATATTAAAGCATAAATTGAAATATTTGCTACTTGCCTAGGATTTTGTTTCTGATCTGATAAGTCAACGGAAATTACAGAACAGCCACAAAGGCATTTTTTCAAATTTCCTCGTCTTTTCCCTGATTTAAAAAAAAATATTGTTTTCCCTGAAATTTCCCTGAGATTTTGGCTCTGTTTTCATTTTCCCTGAGATTTCCAGGTTCTGCAGGTTTTGTCTGAACCCTGCATTTTCTTAGGGGAGGGTCCACCCTTCGCCCCCCTAAAATAGAAGGCCACTAGAAGGCTGGGAGTGGTGGGGTGGGGAGGAAGAGGGGGAATAGTTCCCAGATATAAAAAACTCTTTTGACATATTTTTCGGCTGTTGGATTTACCCCTCTCCCCATAATTTCCTTAATCACAACAGGTATAGTGGGAGAGAAAGCATTTGCCAAAAATCTTTGCATTAGTCAAGAACGAAAGTTAGAGATTTGAAGGCAATCGGATACCGCTGTAGTTCTAACCACAATTTATGTGTTGGCTCAAGCAACGTAAACCTGGAAAACACCTCAACGCATCACACTCAGACTGAATCATGGGTATCTTCTGTCCGACATGTATCACCAAATAAACCCATAGGTATTAGTTACTGGATAATTCCCTCGGTGGCGAAGAGGTTCTGAGAACATAAACCATGTACTAGTCACGTGTAACGGCCACATGAATCTACTAGCAGTTGTACCCGCTTCGCCCGGGGATTTGTTTGGCCCGTGGTTGTTTCCCAGTATTTGCTTGGTGCTGCCTGATCGTTCACTGCAACAGCCAATTGTTCTTTGTGTAATACTCTCCCTTTCCGCCAATCCTCACCCTCACCTCTCCCCTCCCCCTTTTATCCCATCCTCCCTCTTCTCTCCGTTTCCCTCCCTTCATCCTCTTGGCTGCAGGTAGTTGAATTTGGATGGTTATTTTAATTAATACTGCCCCTCCCCCTTTTGCGAGGTTTTTGCCAAATTGGTATGGTCTCCATTCCAAACAACCCCCCAGAAATTATCTTTTAGGTTCAGTTAATGCGTAATTATTTGCTTAACAGCTCACTCTCAGTCCTTCACTGTGGCTTACGAGATGCGTACCGCGTGAAAAATAACTGTGCATGACGTCATTTAAGATTACCACGGTGTTTGGTTAGAACGATAATTGTTGTATCCTTCACCTTCCCAATCCAATAGTGGAGCTAACATATTACATAAGCACTGCCCCACAAACTAGCATTCCCCGTTCAGGTCCCTCCCCACTCCCAGTTTATTCGTTTGGCTTGAGCAATCCGTACCGTGTGAAAATTAACTGTCCTTCGTACATGACGTCATTTAAGACATGCCTTTGTGATGACCGCGCAGAGCAAATTGTTAGTCGAGGCAACAATGTGCCAATTTCAACTTCTTTCAAGGCAACAACGTACCAGTTTCAACTTGAAGCCCAAAAAATGACACACTCGCACGTTTTCATTGTTCCCCTTTCAGGAGGAGGAGTCGTTGCCGTCATTTCTGCTATGAGACTTCTATATACTTATTTCGCTTAGGAGCAGACTTAGGATTGATAGGGACCAGGATTGTAAGGGATCAGGATTAAACAAAGCTTCAATAATCAGCAAGAGGGCGAGCGGGCTAGTTCTTCCCACGGTAGCAAAGCAAAAGAGCGAGCCGCCAACAATGAGAACGGATATGCGCCCTAACAATTAGAAACAAACACTATTGCTTCAATAATGCTGACTATTAGAGCCGAGTTGAAGCAGCGGGAATCAGTTAGACGCCAGGAAACAACTAGTTGGTTTATAATATGCAAGAAGAAGATGCAAATCTCTTGGCCCTCGTTACATTTTTCTGAGGAATCAGAGCATTGAAAATCCAACGTTGCTTTCCCCGGACAGTTTATAGCTGTCCTACTTGGGAAAACAATTCAAGATTGCTACTATGAAATCCGAATTTTAACTTTCATCATCGTTGGAAAACTACATCGTTGTAATTGGACATAACGTTTGGCATACATTGGCAAGGATTTATTGCAAGTGTAACTTCTCTCACTTGTTAAATAAATAAAGGTGCAAACCTATTTACGCTACCTTTTGGATTTATATGTCAGCCTGCCTGAGCGGGAAATCGAACCCACGACCTTTGAAACCAAAAGCCAAGGTCCTACCGCTGAGCCATACTGACACAGCCAAACGGAAACGTCCATAGGAAGCACTTAACACTTGCATATATACATATAAACATACACTTTCCATTCGCCACTGTAGGCA
>JAHWFP010265135.1:0-13555 GCA_023313725.1 Lithobius niger
GCCAGACCAGTTGCTACTGCGACAAACTTTGATTTATTATATATTATTATTATGATACGATTGATTTGTATAGTTGCCGCATTTTGTCAACCGAGGGCAAAACTCTTCGTACAAATCGCCAACGAACTTGCCGCTTCTTGCAAACGCAGAGAAGCAGCTTAACTGTGGCTGAGTGATATTTTTTAAAACTATGTAAAAATAGTCTTATAACTACTAAAAATTTGCCACATAGGTCTACATAAAAATTTTAATTATTATTTCGAAAACTGCCAATATAGCTGCCAATAGATGACGCGTCTCTCCGTACAAGGATGCTACCTCGAAGAGACCTCGATGAAATGAACCAGACGTGGCGACCATTTTGTCTAACCCCCCCCCCCCCCCCCCCAATATCGTTGTAGAGCGGGACAGTTAGTTTACTGGTCACGGTCCAGGCCCCTGTGGTCCACGCATGCGACAACGTTGGACGACCTTGAAGAGCGGAAGACGGCTTCTTCTCTCAGCCAAGGCCGATTGGGGTGGAAATCGCGGGTCTCGCTTTCTGGCTCAACACAAGTTCACGAGCGTTCGGAAAGTTGATGCCTTGAAGCTTTGATTCGGTAAAATAAGATTCCAGGGATGGTAACTCAGCGGCCTGAAGCTGGAAAACGAAACCCACAGCTTTGTAACAAGGTGGAGACACAAATAAACACACGGATGGTTTACATCTGATTCGGGAAGTTCTTCCCAAGTGCTTGGGGGGGGGGGGGGACACTCGAGAAGTATGAAGCTTAGACCGCAGATGTCAAAATACCAAGCCACAATAAAGTAGAAATAATACAAAAGTTAGCACAATAAAGTTATACTTGTCAAACGGCCGGTATTCAGACTGACGTTATTAACTATAGCTGCCAAGTGAGTGGTTGAAGAACTACAGTAGCCTATACACTGTCACGAACTATACCGTCTGCACGAGTCGTCGCTCAAGACCTCGAACTATAGTGTTGGCTCCTGGCTTTTATCTGCCAGCGAGCCCACTTGTTCGTGTACAAAAACCCCTCACAAATACTCTACTTTTCGACCATTCCCTTTTGAACAAGTTAAAACCCGCAGCCATAAGACAGATCCAGAACCTTATTTAATGTATTCTAAAGGACGGATCTGGCATCAGCCGGTCGGCTAATGCCCAAGGAAACCCCAAACAATAGGCATATACCCCTGTATAGCGCCCCTTAAAATCAGATACGTAACGGATGAGCCTAGGAACGCAATCTAGGGTAACACGTTACAACTTCTCTTATGAAGAGGTAGTTACAGCATGGACACTCCCACGTCCTATGCAAGTGTACGAATTTATGAACTCCTGTTGTTGCGTGTAATGTAAATGCTCTTATTATTGACGAGATTTTGTTCACCCTGTTTTATTTCTTTTTGAGCTTAGGAGATTAGCTGTTTGTGTAATTCCTTGCTACTTACGTGGTCGAATGAGGGTGGGTGTTATCCCTATCCCCTATTTCCCTCTGGTCGGTCCTGACTGTCATGCAATTTGCAATAGCGTTGTTTACCAGCATGCAACCAAGAAATGCTCACACGTCCAAATTTGTTCAACTAATGTTTGGAACCATCTCAAAATCGCACGTGTAGCGCAGATTCAGTCTCTTCACCGTGCCATGAAAATAGGAAAAATGGATCAGCTTGCTGAGAAATCGTCCGCTACGAAGCGAGCTGCAGTACCACTGTAATTCGGTCATTATAGTTGTCTAAGAAACAACCACATTCTTGATGTTGGGCTTTCACCCACTTTGAGAATTTGCCCACTGCAACAAACGCCTTACTATACCAGGAACCAACTTGTTAGAGGTGAGTAATTTAACTTTAACTTCGTGGATTGCTTCAATGACCTTAAACATTGTGACTCTAACAAAGGGTTTAATTGGCTTGACAGAAAAACTACAGTTATAACTTTACAATTGCATATCGAAAGGTTGGACAGTATGCAGCTTAGGGCTGCTCACGTAGGAGGCTGGGTTGGAAGTATACCACGCGCCATGGATGTTTGTTACTGTACTGTATATCACGTGACTGGGCTAGTCCAATCAGACGGCCAAACAGCCGTTGTTCTCGTTCGTCATTGGCTAACTCATGGTGACGTCACGGCAAACAGCCATTGCGCATGGTTAGGGCTTCCACAAAACGTATATGACGTCGCCTGCCTACTGGTTTGTTTACTTCCGGATTTCTGGTCTGGAACCTTCTCGGAGTTTCTTCTCCAGGAAGCCGGTACTGCCCATGTGTGGTATTTCTCTTCTTGTCGACTCAGGAACTGGAGATCACTATACAAGGTCAATAGCTCCTGAAGTCACAAAATGATTAGTTTACACAAATCATGGCGTCGTTCAAAACTGTACGAGCTGACACAACTGAATCGCTTTCATGGGCTCCTGGCCTTACTCATTCACGTTTATTAAATTTTTCTACTCGATCAGAATAACGAAAGGTATAAGAGACAGAAAAACGGTATTTGAACAAGAACATTTTCAAAACGGTCATGCCTTGAGTATTTCCAAATAAATGGACAAAAATCACTAAATAATAGATAAATTGGAAATATGCCACCAGCAAAAATCATACACTAGAAGTAGCGTATTAAAGTAAGCTACTTTTACACGCTTCACTTTTTATTTGACTGATGCGACCCGGATTCCCACTGGCGAACCAGTGTGTCACTAGAACCATACCGCTTTTACCGATATGATTACTTGTACACATGGTCAACCGAGAAAGTAGCTCTTCTCCAGGCTTATCAGCTTTGTTCTCTTCCGGCATTAGTTAGTGACAGACACGCCAGGAGTCGCCCAGTACCGTACGTCATGAGAACCAAAGGGGATTGGTATCTGAATAAAATGTATGCGGGAAAATTTGTAGTTTACTCGGCTACCTATTAAACTTTCAACACCGGAACAATGATGAAGCATACCGATCAAATTGCGAGATCTGGCGCATACTGAAAGCTTCTCCCGCATCCACTTAGTTCATAGGTAGAAATTCCCTTGGGTTCTCAGGCCGTACGGTACTGGGCGACTCCTTGCGCGTTCGTCACTGACTGATACCGGAAAAGCAGCAAGCTGACCGGCCTGGAGTGAAGCGAGGAACGCAGCTACTAACTCAGTTGGCCTTGCTCGTCCACTGGCCGAGGAGCAGTATCGGTAAATGCGGTATGGTAATGATCTGGTGATGAACTGGTTCGAATCCGGGTCACATCATCTGAATGATACGTAAGTGCATAAAAGTGGCTTGCTACGTTATTTCCAGTGTATGATTTTCGCTGATGTCGTATTTCCAATTTACCTTCTGTATTTCCAGGCAGTGATTAGATTACGTTGCTGACGTGTCCTTTTACGAGTTGGTTATCTCGTTTTTGTTTGTTTTGTTGTTGTTACAGGTTAGGTAACATTAGGTCAGTTGCCTTGGCTAAAATTTCACCAGGCAGTTAACGGAGTTAAACTAGGGAACTGCTTTCGTAACGTTTTTTTTCCCCTGCTACTTTGCTTCTGTAGCTTTTTCCCCGTTGGCGGGTTTCCCCACTTTTTTTCCTAGGATATACGGCTACAAATGTAAACTCTTACTGCTTCCCCAGACTCCTTAGGTAATATTCGAGTGCATAGAGCAACACCCTATCCCCTTCAGGAAATCCTAGAGCCGTAACTTTCCATAACCACTTCAATTCGATGTAGACCAACCCTGTGTGGATAAACGTTCAGAGTGCGATGGTCCCCCTCAACCAAGTGAAGGCAATAAATCTGGTACGATGACCGAACAAAGCTTGCATATTCTAGGATTGGTCAGAATCACAGAGAAGAATAGATTCGGTTCACCAATGCAAATCTTTGATTTGCCATCTTCACAACATTTACACAATAGAAACTGGGCTTTAAATCAAAATGCCCAGTTCGTCGAAGTTTTTAATTAATGTGTTTTGAGGAAAAACTTTACCCGGAAACAAGGAGATTCAATACGTAAATTTTGATTTCCAAGGTGTAAAACCGAACACCTATCAGCTGAAACTGGTAGTTGACAGATCTACAATATCGTCTTATGTCTTATTAAGACAATCCCACCCTCGTCGCCATTGCATTATCGTGATTTATTGCATTATCCCGATGGTGGCATAGCCTCTTTGCTGCGGGCATGCATACACGCAGCCTGATTACAGCTAGCCCTGGTGGCAAACAAGTATAGGTGTGAGGTGTGACTCTCTAAAAGATGGCACGCCACAGACATTCCAAGATCCGCAGGCGGTAGCATCCCTGTTTATCGGTACCTTCCTAAACGACCAAACAGAGCGTACCAAACGCACCACTGTTGGTGACAGTTTGGCTCATTCCCTGCTAATATCCGTGTAGATGCGGATTGATTGACGTTAACATCGTCAGCGATGAATCTATTTTGTCAAAACTGTTACGTCGCGCATGTTGAAACCTCCACCCCAGCAAACCACCTCCCTGAGATGGTTCGTAATTTGGCATTGCTCTTGAGCACGCGCGACGTCAAGTTTGGAGCCAAACTGTCTGTAACAGTGGTGCGTTCTGTTCGCTCTGTTCGGTGCTTTAGGAAGGTACTGTTTAACTCTTCGTTTGCCAACGCTTGTTTGTAGGTCGACTGTGATAGAAATTGAAGATTTCACTAACCTGCGCCAGACCTGTAACTACGTTCGCTTGCTCTTTCGTCCAAGCAGCTACCCTTTCAGCACAATGCTGACTAGGAGAAAAGCTCCGTACGAGGCACGGAAATCTCAGCCCAGCCAGCACTGTTTCAGGAAAACGTGTCAGTAAGCTACCCACCGTTCTATTGAGCACACTGAAACTTTCAAGCGGTTGTTGTAGAGCAAGAAGGCAAGCCGGAAATCCTCTTGTGCGAGCTTTATCATTTACTGGTGTACCCCAGGGCTCCATTTAATGCTCTTTACTGTTTATACTGTTTTTTTTCCTCTACGTATCACTTTAAGCCTTTCGTCCTATGATGATCGCCTACGCAAGAAGGTAAAGACGACAATTATAGAGTTTCGTGGTGGTCCTATGGCAGCATAGCATAAGAGCTCTGTGCATACTGCGAAGCATGGAGTTTTCATCGCAGCCATCCTTGTTTCAGAGTAACCTGCCAGTATCTGGACGCCGTCCCATGGAGAGCACTGCGACCTGTAAACCACAATTATAGAGCATGGATAGGAAGCAAACCTGAAAGCCTCTTGTGTGTACCGTGTCATTTACTGGTGTACCCCAGGACTCCATTCTGGGTCCTCTTATGTTTACTCCTTTTTACCTTTACGTGCCACTTTAACCCTTCCTGTAACGAATCGCCTAAGCCAGAAGGCAAAAATGACTACTAAGTATTTTGTGATAGTTCCGTGGGAATCCGAGCACAACCAAGTAAGCACGGCAACCGCATGGTTAAAGGCGTGATCTCTCATCCTAGAGGAATCGAGGCCAAAATGCCTTTCATTTTCAGCATACCTAACGGTAATTTCCATAACACGGTAATTTCACGATTTCTGACCATAAAACATTATTAGGGGAGGTGGACCGCAGCTTTCTTTGCCAGAGATGTTAATAGGCGATTTACAGTATGATAAAAAATTCGAATCTCATAAAAATTATGGATATTTTTTGGCAGGATGGGAGGAAAGGTGGGCGCATCGTCCGCACCACGCTAAATCCGCCCCTGGGAGTAAACTGTTTAAAAGTGAACCTCCGTTGGTCGAGTCTATAACCACCAAACTTATAAAGGAAGCACGCAAAAAATTGCCTAGAGGCAATCGTGATAGAAGAATTTATTTTACGGTCCTAGTTAAGTTTTACGGCCCTTTTGGTTTTTTTGTTTTTTTACTTTTTATTTTAATTAGTAGGTTTATAACATGGTTATAGCGTAGTTTACAGCCTGGTAGTTCATTCCACGTGTTCAGTTCGGCCTTTATCATCTCCCGCTGCCAGCTTTTACGCTCTCAATTTTTTGACTAATATTTTCCCTTTATTTTTTTTCTCTCTCTCTCTCATCGCTCTTCCTCCTTCTTGTTAATGGTATTTACATAAATACGGGCCCAACAGTGGGAGCCTGACAGAATCAAGAGATAAACAAGCTGCGAGGCCTAAGTGCAAGCACGCGAGCCTGGCAAATGCCCAACAAACCGGAAGTTGTCCCGGAAAGAAGCTACATCGCTCCAAGACTGCCAACAAAAATAGTGGAATAATATCATTCAATGTTCGCTTCTCTTGTTGTTGTTGGTTCTTCATCTCTCCGTAGTACTAACGCCGCAACACAGTTGAAGCCAGGAATTTATTTTGCCTAATTTATCTATGGCGACTTTCGCAATTTAAAGAAAGCGCTTTGGGACCCAGCCATCTTTATGGCCCTCTGGTGGGCGATTTCCGAAACTTTATTGGTTTGTTGTCGCGTCCCAACGGCGCTAACTGAATTTAGACCGGACAATGTTAAATCCCCGTAAGCGATTGTAGGTTTCTGGTTGTTGAACTATTATTGCCTTTGGGGGAAATAGGTCGTGAAGAACTGATTAGCTGGTCGCAGTCAACGGGTTGTGTTTTGCGACATCTTCTGCGTGTCTTGATGTACCCCAAAGTCCCATTCTGGGCCCTATACTGTTTACCGTTTTTTTCTGCTGTGCTTATTGGAACTAATTATAAGGGGCAGCACATTGTTTGTAACCATTCGCTTTCAGTCGAGTAATCACACACGCGCTAGTATGTCGCTGTCAAGTAATTGTTTTGCTTTCATTATTTGTTATTGTTGTATGCAGGCGGCAGGCGTAAGCATTCAACTAGACGACGGCGTTCGGCGAAATGCGGCAAGACTTTCGCTGTTTACCTAAGTGGCGAATCGCGAGGGCAATAAATAAAGCGAAAGTCTTACGGCATTGTTGCTGAACGCCATTATTTGTACAACGACGAGTTGAATCTAGTGAACGAGCCATTGTCGCAATAAAGCGACAGTGTTACCGCATTGTTGCAGAACCACCATCGAAGATATTTGTACAACAACGACTGCATTGTTAGTAACCGAGCTATTGTTGTGATAGTATAACGAGCCATTGTAATTATTGGCTGGAATGTTCATTGCACCAACTCCGTTCTTAGAACTCAATAACTGCAATAAAATGACTTACTTGTTTATTTTAGCTCGTTCCTTTGGCTCTTTCTTCAGCTGCGATAAATGAAATTATCCTGGAAACATTGGTACGCAAACATTGATAGCGGTAGTATATTTATCTACGTAAGAATCAAAGGCCTTCGAATTCTTACTTCGTAAGTAAGAATTCTATCCCTAGAATTCTTATTTCTTATTTTAAAAATTAATAGTTGTTACTTTAAAGGGCGAAATATTTAAATAATACTTTAGAAACGATCTTGGATACGTAAACATGGACAGCAATGGCATTTTTACTACTTAAATAAAAACTAAAGGCCTTTGTTTTATTACTTACACAAGAAACTCACGCCTTCGTTTTCTTACTTACGTAAGTAAGAATTCTACAATAAGCCAGAAATCCATTAGGAGAAAGGGATAACCAGGGGATTAAAACCAAGAAACCTCCGATCATAGTAAGGGATGAGATGTTGTCCGTAATAAGCCAGAAATCCATTAGGAGTAAGGGATAACCAGGGGATTAAAACCAAAAAACCTCCGATCAGGGGATGTGATGTTGTCCATAATACGACAGAAATCCATTAGGAGGAAGGGATAACCAGGCCATTAAAACCAAGAAACCTCCGATCATAGTAAGGGATGAGATGTTGTCCGTAATAGGCCAGAAATCCATTAGGAGTAAGGGATAACCAGGGGATTAAAACCAAAAAACCTCCGATCAGGGGATGAGATGTTGTCCATAATACGACAGAAATCCATTAGGAGGAAGGGATAACCAGGGCATTAGAACCAAGAAACTTGCCATCGTAGTAAGGGTGAGATGTTGTCCATAAGACAGAAGTCCATTAGGAGGAAGGGATAACCAGGGGATTTAAACCAAGAAACCTCCGATCATAGTAAGGGATGAGATGTCCATAATAAGCCAGAAATTAATTAGGAGGAAGGGATAACCAGGGGACTAAGACCAAGAAACTTCCTATCATAGTAAGAGAGATGTCCATAATAAGCCAGAAATCTATTAGAAGGAAGCGATAACCAGGGAACTAACACCAAGAAACCTCCGATCATAGTAAGGGATAAGATGTTGTCCATAATAAGCCAGAAATCCATTAGGAGGAAGGGATGACCAGGGGACTAAGACCAAGAAACCTCCGATCATAGGGAGGAAATGTTGTCCATAATAAGCCAGAAATGCATTAGGAGGACGGGATAACCAGGTAATTAAAACCACGAAACCTCCGATCATAGTAAGGGAGGAGATGTTGTCCATAATAAGCCAGAAATCCATTTGGAGGAAGGGACAACCAGGGAATTAATACCAAGAAACTTCCGATATTGGTAAGGGATGAGATGTTGTCCATAATAAGCCAGAAATGCATTAGGAGGACGGGATAACCAGGTAATTAAAACCACGAAACCTCTGATCATAGTAAGGGCTGAGACGTTGTCCAGAAAAAGTAAGAAATCTATTAGGAGGGAGGGATAACCAGGTAATGAAAACCAAGAGCCCTCCAATTATGACCAGGATTAGGCAGAACATGTACCATAGCTGCTGAAGGAGCCCGGTAATATCACAAGAGACTGACATTTACTAACTGGCAGCAACTTCGACAGGGTTTCCTTAGCCTTCACCAACCAGACCAGTGAAGGCTAACTAACTACCTGCGTGTGCGAGTGCTGCTGACAAGAGTTGCTGGGGCCGACGGCCAAGTGGCCTGGGTCCCTGACCAATCAAGGCCGATCCACTCCGATCCAAACTACCACACTAGTCATGTGGCTGAGCTAAGCCTCGCTGTATGAAGTAAGGATGGGAGTAAACGGACACTTTAATGACGATAAATAGCAGAGAAATATGTGACGATATACCGTATTATCGCACGGTCCCTAACTTTCAAAGTGCTAAAAACTATCAGCGATATATCCCATATCGCCACACTTTACAGTGCGTGATATTCATATCACCACGTAAAGTGTGGTGATATAGGACGATGCCATGCACAGTAAAGTGGGGTGTTGTCACATGACGTGACTGTGACGTGAACGACGTAATCTTTACATAATGAAGTTTCCGTGAAGTGCAACACGATAATGGACATCAGTCCATTGAATTAAAAAAAAAAGCGTTTCACCTACACCTTTTTTTCTTAAAGAAAATCCCTCCCTCAAAACACAAAACATCCTCCGGCTCAAATGGTATCGGTCGCAAACCTGACGGCATCAATGCAAAATTATGCAAACGTGACGACATAATGTTTGCCTAAACAACACAGCTATGAAGGCAAACTTTCCATATTTACCCCAACAATTTTGTTATTCATTTCGAAAGTTAAGGGCTGTTCGATAAAATAGTTATAGCACCCGGGGCGAACTGTATCGGATTTATGAACCGATAGGCGATAAATCCGATAGAGTTAGCCAGGGGTGGTATCACAAAAACAGTTTGGGGGAAAACTATTCTATCGCATCACACGGTGAAGTTTTCGCTTCTTCTGCAACATTAGCAAGTTAACTTTTTTTTTAAAATTAATTTCTTTTGAACCTTAAGTCAGCCGAAGCAATTTAATGCTTGTATGGCTGAACCGACTAATTTTGAACATTACCAGACTTTTTCGAAAAGAATAAATATCTGGTAAGGAGATGTGCCAACCCGGGGATTCGATCCGAGAAACCTCCGATCATCGTAGGGGCTGAAAGATTGTCCAGAATTGGCCAGTCCACACGCGCTGAAGGAGCGTGGTAGCCTCTCACGCTACCCTGGCCGGCAGTCCTGGAGGGGACTTTGCCAAGGTTCGACCAGATCCGCAAACCTCCATCAACCAGGCTGAGCTCTCTGACCGCTCAACCACGAAGACCACAGAACTACAATCTAAAATCTCCTCGTTATATCAGCAAACGAATAAGAAAACTATTAAAATGTTTTCTTAGTAAAAATGTTGCCTTGCCCAGTCCCCTTCTCGTTCCCCAACGCCGTCCAAGATATGCCATCCAACAATTTATATACGATCAACTGAATAGACGCAAATAGGAACAGAGTCATGTTTCTGTAGAGCATTTCCCTCGGAGTTTGAGCTTTCCCTTCGCTATCCATTCCCCCCCACCCAACCATGCCTTTCCCCCAGCCCCTAAAAATAATAAAACATTCCTCCGTCGTATTCTCAGTTCATGTTAATGCTGGCTTTGTCGTGTTTTTATCAGAGAGGCAGAAAGGGCCGCAGGGCCCCGCGTAGACTTGAAAGAGGTAGGATCCAATATCTAGTTAATTTTATAACCTATGGCCCTATTTCATATCTGATACGGCTAAAGAATTTAGGTCTAAAGCGAATGAAAAGGCGACATACCTAGCACGAGCTGAGATATGATTGCTCCCTACTGTTGTGAGCAGTAGCGTGCACAGACGACCGAGAGAGAAGGGGTAACTTTTTTAAAAGGGCACGCTGAGGTTTAATTTTTCTGGGGAACTTTTTTTTTTGCTCGTCAGTATTTTTTCTTACTCTTTTTTTGATCTTGTCTATTTTTTATCCTTTTATGCCCCTTTTTGCACTGTTCCTGGCCTTCTTTTTGCCCTTATTAGGCCTTTAGGTCCTTTCTCTGGCTGCAGCACCAACGTTTATCGGTTCACAAAACCAAAATAAAGCTTATTTTTTTTTTTTACAAAAAGGGCAAAAGGGGCATTTTTTCCGGAAAGGGCAAGGGCAATGCCCCCTCACCCTGTACCACTCCTGTGCACGTCACTGGTTGTGAGGGGTGTGTCCGTTACTATTTCGTCCAAGGACGAACAAGTAGGTAGTTAACAAAAGCGCTTTTGGCTCGCAGCTAAGCGCATAAACAAGCCCTAACAGCGCTACTACGCACAATGTAAGTAGCCAGAAAATGAAAGATGTGTTCATCTAATTCTATTTGTCCTCCAGGCGAACGAAAAAAAAAAAAAGAACAACATAGTCTCTTAAACTTAAAAGACCTCCATTCTCTCATCAACCTGTGGTTTGTGCAGGCCCTTGACTTGGGCTCGGAATGCTGCTTCCTGGAAATAGGAGCCATCAATTACTCTTCTTCCGCCAAGAACTTTACATGTGTACGGCTATATAATCGGGGTAGTATACGTCCAGGAAAACCCTGGGTTGATCGCCCGTACAGTTTTTCTTTTCCTTGAGCGTTTTTTCTTTGTTTTGTTTCAATTCGTGTCTGTGTATGTAATCTGGTCCATGTCTTTTTCGGCGAATTACGGCCGCACCAACGGATTCCGTCTCCCAACCTTGGATTTGGAGGAGAAGTAACGACTCCATTAACCGGAGGTGATGTTACTTCGGGATGCCTTATAAATCTTCGGTATCAACGGCTGTTGCGAAGCGTTTGCGACGGCACATACCTTGGAGTGATTTAAACGTGTGTGTGGTCTACGGTTTTGACGTTGCCGTCTCCTCTCCCATGCATGCATGCTTGCAAGTTTTCTGGTCTCCACTTGTTATTTTTAATTTTTTTTTTTTTTGTATTTATTCTTCGTTCTTAGATACGGGGAGGAAGAGCAATTTTGCGGTTCCCGCCGAGCCTTTTGTTGTTTCTGAAAACTACGAGGACGTTTTAAGCTTGTACATTCGCCATGTTTTTTTTAATTTTTTTTTTTTTTTAAATCGTAGGTATTTATTTATTTTTTATTTTGTCTCTTATTTTCAACGTGGAGCCTTCGACCTCAACTAGAAACCTCTACGGTGACTAAATTCGAAGTGCATGCTGGGTGTTTCTTTGGTGATTTTATCGTTTGCTACCACATCAGCTCAAAAGTACATTCCGCCTGCATTATAACAGCCATGCGCGCACCAACGGATGCCATCGCTGCAGTTTGCGAGACTCGGCGTGGTAATACAAGGTCAACTGAGATAGTAGCTCTGCTTTCCTCTCAGCAATGAAAGCACAAAGCAGCTACTATCTCAGTTGGCCTTGGGCGCAGACGAAATAGCACGAACACAAAAATTGTGTCGTCGCAAACCGGAAATGATTTCGTATTTTAACATCACACTTTATAAATTTTTTGGATAAATTTTCTTCGGCGATCTGTTGGCATAAATAATTTTAATTTATATCGCGTTAGTCTTTAAGCTTTTTGATCTCATGAAAATTATTAGCAAAACGATTAAAAATTAGTACATGCACACACACACACACACAGATCGAACGTCATGGTTATTGTAAGCGCGCAAAGGATCCTATAATCGCAGGATGCTATTAAATTAGTTCCCAATATTCAACAGTAAATCTCCTAGACGTCTCCTAGACTAATGGTAAGCAAAGAGAACTTTGGGGCAGTACTTGATGTGGAGGATCGAGAAACATGGCGCTGGGAGGAATGTTCCCTTAACCGTAGATTAGAAAATATCGCATATTACATCTTCCAAGCTTACGCAGGGCCCTGGCGGTAGTTGCGGCTACTAATACCTCTGATAATGCTTTGCATGCGAAGCAGCAGGGAGGCAAAGCATTTGAGAGGTGTTAGTTCCCGCAACTACCGCCAAGGCCAATGTAGTCAAAAAGAAGGAGAAGGGATAAGGACGCAACGATTCGCCTTTGCATTCTCGCAGCGAGAATCTAAACGCGATTTCAAAGGTGTCGTTGCCATGGTAACAACGCTACTTGGATTAGCTAAATCCCACGTCGTTTGAGTTAATGATTGCAGTCTTCTAATCCGTGCCAATAAGATAAAGAATTCCTCTTAACGAAACAATTTGCCCAGTCGCATCTGAACTCACATTATTGAGTGTTTTCGTTGCGAGGCGGGAGAACTAAAACCGCCGCCATGTTGGAATTTCAGGTGATTTCTAGCTTCTAGCCGCGAGAATGCAAATGCGAGTCATTGCATAAAACGCGCCCTAATACGGTATTTTTCGAGGCCATGACGTCATAAACGTTGCCTTCATGACACCACGAACTCTGGTTGGTTGTAAAAACAGCAGGCTACCCACGCGTCATATAATAATTTTTTTTATGTTAACGAAATGTAAATCAGTATAAATCAATTTTTGTTTTCCGTCATAAATAACGTAAAATAATAGAAATTTCAAGGGGAAAAAAAACACATGAAAAGTACAACCTTCCATCACAAGTGGGCTCTGAGGAAGTCAAGATTTCTAAAAACCCTTGCTCCCCCCCCCCTCCTTCTCCCCATCTTGTAATGTTCACAAGCTTTTGAAGACTAGCCGTTCTGTAGTCCCACAGCTTCAAAAAAAAAAAATTCTGCGATATACAGCGTTTAAAAACATATTTTAATGTTTTCAATACATGTTTTAAATCAGTCTTTCCTTTCATTGAAAAAGATAGTACCTAATTTCGTTATAAGATACTAGCGGAGTCGCTCGCTCATGCCGCGTCGTCTCGCTCCCCTCCCCCTCCTCTCCTTCCCCATCTCGCTCCCTCCCCCCCCCCCCCCCCC